>CAUYPK010148312.1:0-15258 GCA_963574355.1 Loris lydekkerianus | reverse complement strand
CCAAGGCTCCAGTGTGCCAAAACCGTCTCACTCTGCTCCTAAGGATTAGGGCTGTGAGACAGTTCAGTCCCCGCCTTTAAGCTGCTCAGTCACTAGGTTACTTTGTCCCGCCCGTTCCTTGCTCTGGGACCCTGAGGGCGGAGCTTGCCGGAGCAGTTTTTTCACACAATGGCTTTCACTCAGCCCAGCCCAGTGGCTCATTTGGGGCCCCAGACAATGCCCAAAGTTCTCCACACTTTTGCTCAAGCTCTCCCCCAGGCAGCTCAACTGAGTGCCAAGTCCAAGAACACCAAAAAAGTTCACAGGTAGGGCCTTTCCACTTTGCAGTCTCACTGCTGCTTGTACTCACGGTTGCCAAAGTGGTTAGTTCGATCGAACACATGTAGCCACTTGCCAGTTTTTCACTGTTTTTGTACTCCTGGGGTCCAGAAGTCCCTTGCTGGCTCCCTGTATCCTCAAAGGGATGATCATAGGCAGATCCCACCAGCCAGAGATATCTGGAGTCTTGTCTCCCCAGACTCACCTTGCCTAGTTGCAGGGAAGCTGTTACTCAGCTGCCATCTTTAATCCCTCTCTCATCATCTTTAATCATCAAAGAAATGCAAATCAAAACTACCTTGAGATACCATCTAACTCCAGTAAGATTAGCCCATATCACAAAATCCCAAGACCAGAGATGTTGGTGTGGATGTGGAGAAAAGGGAACACTTCCACACTGCTTGTGGGAATGCAAATTAATACATTCCTTTTGGAAAGATGTCTGGAGAACACTTAGAGTTCTAAAAATAGACCTGCCTTTCAATCCTATAATTCCTCTACTAGGTATATACCCAGAAGACCAAAAATCACATTACAACAAAGATATTTGCACCAAAATGTTTATTGCAGCCCAATTCACAATTGCTAAGTCATGGAAAAAGCCAAAGTGCCCATCGACCCATGAATGGATTAATAAATTGTGGTATATGTACACCATGGAATATTATGCAGCCTTAAAGAAAGATGGAGACTTTACCTCTTTCATGTGTACATGGATGGAGCTGGAACATATTCTTCTTTGTAAAGTATCTCAAGAATGGAAGAAAAAGTATCCAATGTACTCAGCCCTAATATGAAACTAATTTTTGGCTTTCATATGAAAGCTATAACCTAGTTATAACCTAAGTATATGGGTAATGGGGAGAGAGAGGGGAGGGAAGGGGGAGGATGGACAGAGAGAGGGTGATAGTTGGGATTACACCTGTGGTGCATCTTACAAAGGTACATGCGAAACTTAGTAAATGTAGAATGTAATTGTCTTGACACAATAACTAAGAAAATGCCAGGAAGGCTATGTTAACCAGTGTGATGAAAATGTGTCAAATTGTTTATAAAGCCAATGTATGGTGCCCATGATTGCATTAATGTACCCAGCTATGATTTAAAATTAATAAAAATATAAAAAGAATTGTAATAAAATTAAATATATACTAAATATGTACTATTTTATTGTAAATAATTATTTCAATAAATGTTTATTGATAGCTTGCTCTATTCTAACACTGGCCTGGACTTTGAAGTATGGGGAAAGAAGGGAAAGTGATATTTCAGCTGAGCTGAGCCTTGGAGATATGTTAGATGTCAACCAAGCTAAGAAGGGTGGAGTTGCCAGGAAGATATAACAGCCTTTGCAAAGGCATGTTGGCATGTAAAAGCCCAGTGCAAGTGAAAAACTACAAGTGCTTCAATTTGACTAAAGAAAGAGTATGTACGTGGACAGATAAAAACTTGTGAGTCCTTAATGCATAAGGGCTGCATAGGTCATCTTGGGGGAGTATACAAAGAATAAAAATCACAGAGGGTGAAATACTGGGAAAAACCCACATCCAAGTGATGGGCACTACAAGAGTCCCACAAAAGACAGAGGAAGAACAATTATAGAAGTGATATCTCTCTCTCTCTCTCTCTCTCTCTTTCTCTCTACAAGCAAGGTAGTAGAAAATGTAAATTGCATTAATGATTCTATTTTTTTACCCCTCTCTACATCCACCCTCATATTCATGTACATTTTAGTGCCCTCCCACTCTGATTCTAGGCTTGATAGCATAAATTGCTTTAGTTGATGGATGTGCAGCCTATACACTGTGTCTCTGCCATTAGAAGGAAAGGACAGTATCTCACTGTTCACAGCAGCATAAGTTACTTCCTTGTTAGCCCAGCTTAGATCAAACAATCCTCATGTGACCCATAGACTTGTTTTTTGTTTTTTACCTGAGTTTTTTCCTTTTATTTTTCATATACACATAGATCATGAATACATTTATGCATTTGTGGGGTACAATGTGTAATGTGTTGATTTTTTTAATACAATTTAGAGTGCTTACATCAAACTAATTAATATAGCTTTCTCCTCATTTACTTGATCATTGTGTTAATACATTTATGTTCTATACTTGGTAGCTTTGGCATGTACTCTTGTTGAAGTAATAAATCATTGTTGTTTTAAGTCACTGAGTTTTGGGGTGGTTTGTTATGCAGCAATAGCTGATGAATCCATGGGGTTTTCAAGGAGAGAGTGATTGGTGGTATAAAATGCTAGAAAAAGAAATAAGATAAAGATTGGAAAAGGCACATTGAATTAGGGAAGTAGAGGGATTCTGCTCACTGTAATCAGAACCATTTTAATGGAGTAGTGAGTTCCCAACCACAACTTTAGAGAATTTGAAAAGTGTAAGGGCTAGAACTATCTATTGCTTTGTAGAAATAGATTAAATGCAATGTAGAGAGACAGAGGATAATAACCAGAGGGATAGGTCCCTGGGCATTTGGAAGGTGAGGACCAGGAAGGAACAGAAAATAAATTAGCCTTTGTTAGAAGGGATACTTCTCCACTGTTATGGGAAGATAAGAATAAAGTTGGGAACAGATAAAGATGAGTTTTCAGGAGAGAAGGGAGAGGAGGAAGAAAAATGAAACAGAGTTCCTGTATTATGGTCTCGCCATGAAGCACAAAGTGATATTGAGTGGGACACTGTGAAAAGTCATGTTGCAAAGAGTGAGAACAATAATAAACATTAACTGCTGCTATTAGATGAAGAGAGGGATGTTTACTCTATTATTGAGTACCAACTACAGCTGAGGATGCTAAGTTTATAGTGATAAAAATACATGCTTCTGTGATTTGTCCAGAAGTGCTTTGTAATCCAGGTCAAGAAGAAAGTAAGTTATAGGAGAGATTCTACTTTGGAATATTTCAGGGCAGTGTGATAGAAGGCAAGAGGTATTGATTACAGAAGGACCAAAAAGAGAAGGATGTTGTATCAGTACAACTGCAAAGTACTGTCACGAGCAACAGAAAATCTTGCCATATATTTTAGCTCACATAAGCAAGAGATTATTTTTCTCACACAACAAAAATCTTGAAGAAAGTATCTAGGGTTATGCTGTGAGCCTACAGTATTATCATGATAACAACAATATATCATTCTTCTTCAGCATCCTTTTTACATGGTTTTGGTCTCTCTTGTTGCAATGTAGCAGTTGAAGAAGGGCATCATCACATCTGAGTTCCAGGTAAGAGGAAGGAGTCAAAGGCTATCTCTTAATAAAGTGTTACTATGTGAAGGGAAGCCATCTATTAGGACCTCCTCTAACCTCTTTGGGCATAAATGTGTTATATTGTATTCCTTGTTGCAAAAGAGAATGAGAACTGTAAGGCTTTAACTTCCCACCCTCTGTAATAAAGGGAGGCCCAGGAAGAGGAGTTTGATATTGGTGTTAAGTGATCCAATGATTAGTGTCTGTCAAAGAAGTGAGATTAAGGAGAGCTGACACACTGCTAGAAAATGGAGGAACCAAGGATGGAAACTTCAGATAAATTTAACCATCAGGTGTGATGAGGCATAAGAGGAGCTTATGAGATACTGGAAGTTAAAATTTCTGGTGAGAAGAAATGTAAGCAATAACAGGTAGTTGTTGCAGGGGTAACGTTTCTTGGAATTGAGAAAGCTAAGAAAACATCAGACTAGAAAGGATATCCCGTGTGGATATTGATATTTCAACAGATCATGCAGGGACTTAGAGGGCTTTTTAAAATCTTTTTTTTTGTTGTTGTTGTTGTTCGTTTATTTGTTTGTTTCAGGTTCATTGAGGGTACAAAGAATTAGGTTACACTGTTTGCCTGCTTTCATTTGCTAGGTAAAGTCCCTCTTACAATTGTGTCCTGCCCCTAAGAGGTGTGCATTCCCATAACCTGCATTCCCTTCCCTCCTCCCCTCTCCCCACTCCCTTTCACCCCAGCTCCCCACCTTGAATTGATTTGAGTTTTTCTCTTAAGTGGGGATATATTAGATCATCCACTGGCTTCATATTAAAATTGAATACATTGGATTCTAGCTTCTCCATTGTTCTGATACTTTACTAAGAAGAACTTGGAGTTTTAATAGAGTAAAAAGTTGTTATTGTTTATAAAGGTAGCAATATTCTTTTGTGTAGATTGCATCAGTAATGAAAACATGTTGCACATTCTTAAAACTCAACAAGAAATCAGGATGACTCTAAAGACAGAAAATTTAAGGGAAAGTTAATTTTCAGTGATAAATCATGTTGAGTGATGTGTCAATAACCTTTTCCTTTGTAATCAGCCAATCCTTAATGCAGTGCCTTAAGACAACAACCAACTATAATTTTTCAGAAATATATTGGTTGACTGGGTGATCTGGGTCTTGCTGATTTGGGCTAGGGTCAGCTGATTTTAGCTTGGCTCATTCACACTCTGTATTCATCCTGCGAATCAGCTGGTGGCTGAATGAGCTAGGATAGCCTCAGCTGGGATGACTAGGCTTTTCTTCTTTTGTTCCCTCATCTTCCAGCAGGCTAGCCTGCAATTATTCTCATACAGAGGAAATAATTTCAAGGGAGTAAGCAGAAGTATGCAAGATTTTTTGCCACCTAGGCTCAGAAGTGAAATGATATTACTTCTTCCACATTGAATTGGACAAAACAAGTCACAAAGCTGGCCTAGATTCAAAAGATGGAGGAAAGGACTTCGTCTCTTGGTGAAAGGAGCTGATATTTCACAGTGCAAATAGAAACAGGGAGGGAAGTAAGAGTGTGTAGATATAGAAGGGAAAGAATTAGAGCCATTTGTGTTATCAGTTTACCACATTGCTTATTTTCTTGAGTCAATATTGAAATTCATGACTTGGCAAGTCTGACTACTATCAGCTATCTACTTTATGAAAATAAACATAAATGCTTGACTAGTTGGTTTGTCTCCTAGATTAGTCAGACTGGATGATTTGAAATGTCAGTTGATGGTAGTTATGAATATGGATGGATGGTTGTCATTTAGAATTTATATATTGTTCTTGTTTTTTTCTTTTTCAGGTTGAATTGCTAACTTTAGAAGCCCATTATACTACTGAGCTTTTGCCATTTATGTAGTAATGATTTTCTATCATCTCCTTAGCCATATAATAAACTACAAACTCATCCTAGATTGCCTGGCTATCATGCACCTGATTTATTAAGCAAAAAATAGTGAAGCTCAAGCACACAGTAAATAGCTTTCTACTCATTCCATGAAAGTGGTGTAACAGAGAGAGAAGAGAACTTGGTGTGAATTCAATGATCCTTCACACATCTGAAACAAACAATAGCAAGCCTGGTGTTCTCAAAGCTGTGACTACCCAATGCTCTTCTGACTGTGTTTGCCCTCATTCAGAGCACACACACAGCCATCTGTATCAGCATGACTCATCCTTTCCCTGCCTCTTTTCTTTTCTCTTTCCCCCTCTCCAAGTTACCCTATGTGAATACAGGTTTGGAAGAGAGAAAACAGAACACTCAGCATGTTTTCTCTGGATGAATGACTTTCTCAAACAATGATGCTCCCAAATGCCACAAAAAAGCAATTATCAGATTGTGGGATCTAAGGGGGAATACAACTCTCTTACCTGTTGTTGTTTGATGCACTACTTCAGGATCCAGGAAACAGAGGAGATTTAAGATCAATCATAGCTCTTCATACAGTTCGCTGAAACAATTTTGCCCTTGAAAGTCACTTTATTTATCAGGGTATTTTCCATGCTAGTGTATTAAAAATATCACTGAATCAAACTTTTTATTAACTTGTCAGGGTATCCAATGTGTTCCACAGAACCTGTATACGAGATTTTCTTATCTTTTAAACCTACACATTGCCACATAGATGTTCCTCCCTAATTAGCACTTACAGATTCTCTTTAGTGGAAATATCCCATTCTCAGAGTAGAAGAGAGAGCAGGTGGGTGGAAATTGATTTGGATCATTTATGAGACATGGAAAGGGAAATCACAGTGCTAATGGCATATGGCTGTGAAGGGAATACTGAACAAAGGGGCCCTGGGCAGTGAAGTCCTACAAGTCAACAGTGGATTGAAGTAATGACAGGCTGATTATCCCAAGGGAGCTGAAACATCTTAGAGTGAGATTTTCCTCAATCCAGGGTCACGTTGCTGAGTCTATAAATTGAGTCTATATTGCTGTAGTCTGGACTATTCTGGAAAGCATGGAATTCCCCTGTAGCCACCATTACCCATTCCATGGAAATCTTGAGTAGCCAGAGCTTGTCAGTGGCTGAGTGGTTTTCACAGTGCATCTTCTTCCTCGACTCAACTGACTTTTATGATCCTAAATTCTGGATACCAATTAAGTTTTGTATCACTTTCCCCCATCCCAGTTGATTCAAAATTTTTAGGAGACAATAATTCCAATATGAAATCACCAGAAATTCATTCACAATAGCTTAGGGTAAAATTCAACTTTATCAGATGTGCTCAGAAATAAGGCAGGAACCTGCCAGGTGGATTCAGCCCTATTCTTTGGCCCAGAAGTTTCACATCTATGTAGTATGGTTTAAGATAGTAGACCTTGCCTATCATCCAGATACTTATATGAATAACTTGCTTGGAAATCCAAAATTCCTGCGACTGGAGGAAAGAATCCTTTTGGTCAGATCTAAGTTTCATATTAAAAAAAAAAAAAAACTTATTTGCAATTTTCATTTAAATTCAATATGGCATACAAGAAGTTAAGATAGCATGCTGTTGGACTTTGGTTTCACCTTTAACAAGTAAAGAGCTTGGGAAGTTGTCACTTTCATCCTGATAACAAGAAAAGATAAACCTAAAATGAAGTGCAAGGAAAACCACCACCCTGAAATCTGGAGGGACAGATGAATTCAGGGAGTCACATCTCAGGTCCATACAATGGTGGAAACACTTAAATGGCAATTATGAGGAAATTCTTGAGAGTGAGTGTGGAATAGAATGAGAAGGAGAAACTCCCATGATGCAATATTGTATAAAGACACATATTTTCTTGGAATTTACTTCTGGAAACCCCACCACACACTCATGATGGAGCTGAGAAAGAGCATCTGCTGGCTCTTGATAGGGTGAAAGGAATAGCAACCACTGTGACATATGCCCAGAATATTCTCTATGACGAATATCCACTCTCCAGGGAAAAAACTTTGCCACAGTCTTATCCCAAGTTGAGGAAGGACATTTCTTCTACTCCATTCCCTTTAAGGATTCCTCTCTCACAAAAGGGGAAAATAAGACCAAGAAACACTTGTGATGGTCACTCCAAAAAAAAAAAACATAGGCCCATTAAAAATGAAGATGTTATCTATCATATGTTTGTAGAATGCTTCCCCTCCATAACAACTAACCACACTATCAACAGAGCTCTAGTAACATCATAGGGGATTTCAGCTTAGAGACCAGCAAGGTGCAGACTCTCTTTGGGGAGGAGTATTCAGGAAGGCCAAAGTGAACAGGAGAGGCAAAGTAACACTTTTTTCAAAAGATCAAACCAGTCACAACATTCCCTTAAACTAAAACCTAATTTAGAGAAAATCTCTAACATTCTTCAATTTTATATGGGCTGAAAGAGGGTAGGAAGCTGCAGAAGAAAAGGCAGAGGCTGGCAGAAGTGGGTCTGTGAGATTTTAAGAAAGAAGCCATCTCCATAACATCAGAGTGCAAGGTGGAGCACTGCTGTAAATGCTGTAGCAAGTTATCCAGAAGATCTAGCTAATATCATTTAGAAAGGTGGCTACATTAAACAACAGATTTTCAATGTGGACAAAACACCCTTATATTGGTAGAAGATGCCATCTAGGACTTCCATGGCTATAAAGGAGAAGTTGATGCCTGGTTTCAAAGCTTCAAAGGTCAAGCTGACTCTTTTGTTAGAGGCTAATGCAGCTGGTGACTTTAAGTGGAAGCCAATGCTCATTTACCATTCTGAAAATCCTGGGGCTCTTAAAGAATTATAGCAAATCTATTCTTGTGCTTTATAAATGGAACAAAAAGAAGCCTGGATGATGCAAATTTGTTTCCAGCATGGTTTACTAAATATTTTAAGCCCACTGTTGAGACTTACTGCTTAGAATTAAGTCAAAATATTACTGTTCATTCACAATGCACCTGTGGACTCAAAGAGTTCTCGTGGAGATATACAAGACAATTAATAATTAATGCTGTTTTCATGCCTGCTGATGCAATATCCATTCTGCAGCCATGGATCAAGAAGTAGTTCAACTTTCACATCATATTACATAATAAAAACATTTCATAAGGCTGTACTTGGCATAGATAGTGATTCTCTGATGAACATGAGCAAAGTAAATTGAAACTTTCAGAAAAGGATTCACCATTTTAGATGATATTAGGAACATTCACTATTCATAGGAGGAGGTGAAAATAGCAATAATAATGGGCATTTGGGAGAAGTTGATTCCAACCCTCATGTATGACTTTAAGGGGTTCAAGACTTCAGTGGAGGAATTAACTGCAGGTGTTGTGGAAATAGTGAGAGGACTAGAATTAGAAGTGGAGCCTGAAATTGTGACTAAATTGCTTCAGCATCATGTTATAGATGATGAGTTGCTTCTTATGGATGAGAAAATTGTTTATTTATGTAATCTATTCCTGATGAAGATGTTGTAAACAGGGCAGTGCCTGTGGCTCAAAGGAGTAGGGCACTGGCCCCATATACCACACGTGGCAGTTTCAAACCCAGCTCTAGCCAAAAACTGCAAAAAAATAAAAATAAAAGATGCTATAAACATTGTCTAAATGACAAAGGATTTAGAATATTGCATAAACTTAGTTGCTAACGCAACAGCATTTTTTTGAGAGAATTGATTCCTATTTTGGTGTAAATGCTATTGTGGGTAAAATGATATTAAACAGCATCACAGATACAGAGAGATATTTCCTGAAAGAAACAATCAATCAGTTCAGAATACTTCATTATAATTTTATTTTAAGAAACTACAGCCATCCCAACCTTCAGCAGCAGCCATCTACATTGAAGTATGACCCTTTACCAGCAAAAAGATTATAACTCAATGAAGGCTCAGATGATAATTAGCAGTTTTCAGCAATAAAGTATTTTTAATTAAGGTATTCTCATTGTTTTGTTATAGGCACAATGCTACTGTACACTCCGTAGAATGCAGTATAGTGTAAACATAACTTTTATATGAACTGAAAAACCAAAATATTTATGTGACTCACTTTTTTGCAATATTCATTTTTTGCAGTGATCTGGAATTAAACCTGCAATCTCCCTGAGGTATAACTATATCTATGCTATTTGAGGTTATTTGCATCTATGTTATCTATATGGTAGGAATACTGTGTAATGATTTGCTACTGTAAATTTCTTCCTGACTCTATAGTAAATGACATTTTCTTTGAAATCAGATAGATGGGTATATTTACCCCATAGAAATCAGCAAATGTTACAAATCAGCCCTCACTTACTCAAGTGAGAGCTGATTGTTAAACATTTACCAGCACACCATTACTTTCATTATATTTCTTTGGCTAAAATTTACACAAATGGCCACATCTAGCTGCAAGAGAGGTTAGAATATGTAGTTTCTAGCTGGGTAGCCATATGAAGATTTAAAAGGTATTCAAAGGGATTGAACGGGGGGTCTCTGAAACAACTGCTTTCCTTCTGTTGGCGTATCCACTGCATTGAGGCTCCCAAAGAGAGTGGGGTACACAAATTTCCTCTAGAGAACCTGCAGTATACCTAGGGATGCTTAGACTGTGAGTGTCCTGCTCATTGTTACTACCCTGTGCAGCTCACCTGACTGCTCCATAAGAGTAGGGCATATCCTGAAGTGGAGGGGCAACATGGGACTAACCATATCTTTCCCTGATATGATCAGGAATTGAACATGGGGAAGCAGGAGACAGGCCTGCAGGACAGAACCTGGACCCCAAGGACTTGGTTATGTTGCTCCAGGGACACAGAGGGTAGATCTATAAGGTAAACTTGGGAGGGGGGGAAGCCCATGTGGGCAGAATTGAAAGGAGAATGCAGTGCGGGTCCAAGGTGCGACACACTAGTGGAACATCCCTGTATCCACTGAACAGCCATGCTTTCAGATTGGTGAGGGACTTTGAGGAGGGAAATTCCCAACTTGTGGTGCCATTGCTGGTGAATTCAGCTAGTTTCGTGGAAGGAAGGAGAAGAGTAAAATCCACTCCCAATAGCCAGTCTGTGAATCCCAGATAGTCCCCTCACCACAGTCAGACTTTCCGGTTTGATAGGGCTGCTTTGTCCCCTTCCTCATGGCTTTCTCCAGTGGCCTTGGACCTGACCCTCAATACCTGCCAAGATAGCACTTGTGTCTACCCTTTTGGAGCCGAAGGCAGGCTTGCCTCACCTAGCCTCATCTACACTTCCTCCTCCACCCATTTCTGCTATTGTGGAGAATAAGGAGTCTTCTGGGAGCTCTAGGACACTGCCTATGGCATTTGAGTGTTTCCCCTAGGGACTTGAGCTGGTCACAGAACTCAAAGGACATTGGAGTTAGCTCTTTCCTGTAGGCACCATCTACTGACAGAAAGAACAACTTGTCCACCCACCCCATTACATTTATTGACTGAATCATACAGGGCATGGATGATTCATACCCACAAGGACCAACTACCATCTCAGACGTTAAACAGGGCATCCAAATATAATTCATACAACCCAGTAAAGAGGAAGATAGAAATCTAAGAGCAGCCCATGTAGGGGCCACTGTCAAGGAGAAGATCGAAAGTTGCAGGTGACCCATCACTACAGACCTGTGAACTGTTTGGGAAGCTGATCAGAGTCTGTGCAGAGACATAACAGACAGCAGGCACAATAGGGATCTGGTGGCTGCCAATCCTGGATTTCTGCAGCTGATTCTATTCTCAACTCTGAGGTGTATGTTGCAAGGTCTTCTTGGGACTCAGCTTTGTAGCAGTAGCCTTTGTATCACACCTGCCAGGCCAGGTGAGAGTTGGTAGAACAGATGTTCCCTTCTGCCATGCCCTGTGACTAGGAGCTGAGTGTTCCCTCCCCTTATAATAGGATCTGAATAAAGAAGGAGCCTCAGGCACTCCAGATACCACCTGAGAAGCCCTGGGAGACTGGTTCAGCAGGACCTAGGTGGATGGAGAAGTGTGCCTAGCTAGAAGCCCAAGCAACTTCATAGTTTCTGGGCTGCTGGAACACCCCACCACACACACACACACACACACACACACACAAATACGTATCAGCAGTCCCCAAGCAGTTAGACCAGCCTCCTTCCTACCTGTGTGGCTGTGCTCCCACAGTCCCCACATACAGCTGTGAGGCTCTTGCTGTGCCTGGGCCCAAGGCTCTACCTCTGTGGCTCCAGGGCTCCCACTGGGCATGTGATACAATCTCTGAGATTTCAGCTGTGCTTGGGCTCCAAGATCCCACACCTAAATCTCCACCACTGCTGCTGGACCAGTAGTAATGTTCCAAGGTTCAGCATTCCAACAGGGATCCCCCAGCCTCAGGCCACCATTACAACTGGGCCTGATTTGAGTAAAGACCCACAACCTGGTCACCCACACTGTCTAGATAGCCTCACTTAGCTGCCACTGTCACCTATCTGGGAAGACCCTATGTGGAACAATCCCCCACAATGCCAGCCTCCATAGAGACAGTGCAACACAGCCCTCACACTCAAACTTCCAATAACATAATGGGGAAAAGGAACAACCCACCACCACATACGAGATCATCCAGCACTGGCTTGAACTGTGTCTATTACAGGGGAATGAGACAAAACAGAACAGCTTCACTATAGGCTGTAAGTGTGCCAGCACCTCTAATTCCTTGCCAACATTCCAGAGTAGGACACAAAAGAGCCATCTAGGGTCTTCCCCTTCTCCCAACTAAACATGAAGATTTCCATCAAAAGAGAACAGATGTTCTGAAAAACCTATTAGTCAAGAGAAGAGGAGTTAGATGAGAAGAAACCAGCAATAGAACCCTGGCAACATGAGAAAACAACAATTCAACAATCCCAGGGGATAACAATGGAGCTACCATAGTAGACTCCAAGAAAAGGAATTGTCAAAATGACAAAAAAGGAATTCAGAATATGGCTGACAAACAAGATGAATGGACTTGGAGAAAAAGTTGAAAAGCAACAAAAAGAAGCCTAAAAAAATTCAAGAATTCAATGAAGGGGGTCACCAAAAATCTTGACAACATATAAAAAGACAATATAACTTAAAGTAATGAAAACATGATTTAGGGATTTTAAAACACAGCAGAAATTTTCAATAACAGACTAAATAAGGAAAAGAAAAACATCTCAGAGCTTAAGGACAAGGCTCTTGAGCTACCTGAGTCATTCAAAGTTCAAAAAAAGTGAATAAAGAAGACTAAACCATTACTTAGAGAAATATGAGATTATATGAAACAAACTAAACATACAAATTATACATATCCTAGAAGGGAGAAGAAAAAAGAGCAAATAGCATGGAAAACCTATTTAAGAAAATTATTGAGGAAGACTTCTCTGACATTGCCTGGGATTCAGATCCAGACAAAAGATGGTCATCAAACACTGGGAAGATCAGCAGCAAATAGAACATTTCCAATACATGTAATTATCAACTGGACCAGTTTCAAAATGAAGGAGAAAATTCTGCAAGCAGCAAGAGAAAAGCAACAATCAACTACAAAGGACAACTCATCAGGCTAACTGTAGACTTCTCAGTGGAAACCTTACAATCCAAAAGGGATTGGGGTCCCAGTTTCAATCTTCTTAAAGAGAAAAATTTCCAGGCTACAATTTTGTATATTGCAAAACTTTTTGCAATTGATGGAGAAATTAATTCTGTTCAGGCAAGTACACACTGAGGAAATTTGTCAAGACCAGACTTACCATGCAGAAAATACTCAGAATCACATTACACATGGATCAGCATAGTAGAACTCACCAGTATAAAATCACCCAAAAGCTAAAGCTCAGAGCTCTTATAAAACAATAGCACAAGGGGGAAAACAAAGCAATAAGGTCTACCTAACATAATAAATGTAACAACATCCCAAATATCAATTCTATCACTCAAAAGTTAATGCTCCACTCAAGAGACACAGGATGGCTGAATAACTAACAAAACTAAACAAAACAAAATAAAAAAACTAACATGCAATCACACAACCAGATAATCTGCTGTCTCCTAGAAACACATCTAACTCACAAGGACTCATAAATACTAAAGATGAAGGGATGGAAAAATATTTCAAGCAAATACAAACCAAAAGAGGACAGTTTTAGCCATTCTCATATCAGATAAAATTGACTTTAAATCAATGATGGTAAAGAAAGACAAAGATACTCATTATATAATGGTATAGGGAGAAATTCAACAGGAAGATATAACAATTCTGGAATATGTGGACTTTATTTGGATTCTGATTCAAATCTCAAAGCTGTAAAAAAAAAATAAATTATTTCTGAGATAGGTGGAAAAAACTTAGGAATCCTATTAGCGGGAAGGAGAAATGCATGTTAGCAAACAATTAGCATTCTCATGTCTTAATGTAGAAGAGCAAATTCTGGACAAGTTTCTATGCTTGGAGTACACTTTGTCCCTAGTTCATTAGCAGAGATGATAACAAGTTCAAAATAAAGTTTTTAGTACCAGTCTGTTAATTTTCATAACAGGGTTATGAAAATTTAATATTTCAGTTCATAATAGTAGACTGAGCACATAAAACCAGCCTCCCTGTTTTGTGCCTAGTTTCTAAAAAATTTCAAAAATTTATAAATATGTAAATATATTCATAAATAAGCTGGAAAACAAGAAAGTGAGCCTTTTATAATCCAGAAACTATGAGGACTCACTGAAAAAGAAGAATATGAGTTAGGGTTCAAGACTGTACCTAAACCTCCAAATGTGCCAGGGTGAATGGGGACTTTGAAAACTGTGAGTTACAGATAGAAAGCTCCATACGTGGCTCTACTTTTAAGGACATTCAAGTGAAGGCACTGGACATATTCAAAGAAAATCTGTACTTTAGATTTGTTAAGGAAATAGAATGTAGTAGTACTTAGATCCTCGCTCCTCTTTCCTTCCTCAATATAGGTTGTATAAATGGCAGTCTTTTTTTTTTAAGTTTTAAGTTTGTGGGTATTTTCTCAACTGATATACCAAACTCTACAATTTAGTGATCAAAAGACTCCTAGGTAAGCAAACAATATTATCAAGACTTAATGCAATGTTTATCTTGAGTATTTCCTTAGAGAGTAAACATTAATGCAAACTGTTTGCTCTTTCTACATTAAAGTATATTGAGAATGTTTGGACAATGTAATATAATGAGAGACTTGTCTTATGCATATATGACTTATATAAAGGACATATTATATCCAAACATTTTATTTTCAAGTTGTGTTAGAACTATGAACAGAAAAGTAAAGGTTAAAAATATTCCCAGGATTATGAATGTTGAAATGCTTATTTCCTCCTCACAAAAACAAAATGGTGAGTGTCTATTTTTAACAGTGTTTCCCTTTGGAGATCAGAAAAACCATTATAGGCTTATGAATGAATTCTTGGTGTTTGATGATAAGAATAACAAATGCTTCTATGGATTTAACAGAGATAGAAAACTTGTACAGATAAACACAGATAAACAATACTATAGGATGTTGGACATTTGCATTTGGAAGGAAGGAAAATAAATTACACATATATTTTAAGTGGTTTATCTATTTTTTTACCATTGGAAACATTTGTTAAAAGAATATTAAGTGGACACGAGAGGGATTAAAGATGGCAGCTGAGTAACAGCTTCCCTGTAACTGGGCCTGGCGAATCTGGGGAGACAAGACTCCAGACATCTCTGGCCGGTGGGACCTGCCTACAATCATCCCTTTGAGGACACAGAGAGCCAGCAAGG
>CAUYPK010148308.1:0-44774 GCA_963574355.1 Loris lydekkerianus | reverse complement strand
CCGTTCCCAGCCAGGGAATTGCCCCCCCCCCCCCCCACACACACACACACACTACCTGCCGGGTCCCTGGCTCAAAACCACTGTGCAATCAATTGTCTTCTTAGTCCTTCTGTATTTCTTTCCGTTTATCAGAAGCATATGCACCATCTTGATGTTTTGTTTCATTTTGGTTTGCCTTGGCTGCTGGGACGGTCAGAAATACATTTAAGGCTTCAGGGCAGTGACTGCTAGAATTATCTGTTCCTTTTCACTCGAGCTGCTGTCTCTGACTTTAATTGTCCTCCATTTGCTTTATCGTATGCCTTATCATTTTTCTGTTACAAGTAGGATAGTGTATCAATGACCCTCAGCTCCGAGAACAGCGCCTGGGTGCTCAGTAAATATTTTTCGGCGACTGAGCGGGTCTGGAGTTTTCCGAACGTAGAGCGAGCGGCCACCAGGGGGAGCGCGACTCCCACTCGGCAGGGTGGGAAGGCGCTTCGCGCGCTCGGACAGCGGGTGGGAGGTTCGCGTGGCGTTTTGTCGTGTTCGTGGAATCCCCTGTCTGTGAAGTTACACGCCTGGCCGCCTGAGCGAGTGAGCAGCTGAGCGTTCCCGGATCCGCCACCGCATCCCGTGCCGCGCCCGCGCCGCGGAGCAGAAAGCGCAGGTGCAGTGAGCTGAGCCGAGCGCAGAAGTCTTCATTTCAGATGCTGGAATGGGCGAACCAGATCGCTCTTGACCCAGAAGACGGTTAGTAGAGTAGAAATAAGAAGACAGCAAGAACTGAGGGGCCAGCCGAGAAGGATGGGCCTGGTGAGGGATTCGTGCCTCGGTCCCGCCCTGGGTTTCAGTCGCTTCCCTCTTTTCCAGAGACTCAGCCTCGCAGAGCTAAGGTCTGCTAATTCCTTCGCTTCATCTGCAAACTGGGAATCCAGACTTGGCCGCTTGTGGCACTGTGAGGTACCCTCCTGGCTGGGTAAGAGCTTTCCCACCCCCCAGATAGGAAGCCTTCGGGGGGCAGAGTCTTGTGGGTACTTAGCCGGAGACTAGGGGCCAACAGCATCCCTTTTCAGAGCTCCAAGTTTTCTACTCCTCAGTAAACTCTACAGTTGGGGTGAACAATAGATTTCAATTTTGTCTGACAGTAGAGAAACTGACAAATATTGGCTGGGGTGGGGGTGGGTGCCTCTGGCCTGTCATCCCAGCACTCTGGGAGGCTGAGGTGGGAGGACCACTTGAGCTCAGGGGTTTGAGACCAGCCGGAGACCAGTTGTCTCTACCAACAGTGGAAGAATTATGTGGTTGTAGTGTTGTGTAGCTGTGAAAGTCACAGCTACGCAGGAAGCTGAGGCAGGAGAATCACTCAAGCCCAGGAGTTTGAGGTTGCCGTGAGCTATGATGAGGCCACAGCAGTCTAGCCTGGGTGACAAAGCCAAACCCTGCTTAAAAAACAAAAACAAAACAAAACAAAAACAAGAGAAACTAACAAATAGAGAATTTCTTAAGCCAGAAGTTCTTAACCTGTAGGCATATGAACTTGGATAGGGAACAAAATTCCATTTTTACTTTCATTCAACTGTAAAACTTAGCATTTTCTTAAATTATGAATATAGGCAAGAAACCACAGTAGATCAGCAGGACTTGTGACTTGTCATCAATGGAAATCACAGATATTTTATGCCACATTCTCTATTTTAGATATCTCAGAGTATTACTTGTACTCATCATTACTTTGAAATTATGGCAGTCCTTAGATTGCTGCTAGATCTTATTATTTCATGCATCAATGAACATTTATGTTACTATATCACATTTTAAAATATTTCAGTATAATCAATATCTTGTGTTACCCAATGTATTTTATAAGATGTATTTTATGCACTTAAATACATAGGCTTCAGCAGACCACCAAAGAGTAGGAAAAAAGATTAAGAACCTTTGTTTAATGTATTTTATGCACTTAAATACGTAGGCTTCACCAGACTGCCAAAGAGTTAGAAAAAAGGTTAAGAACCTTTGTTTAAAAAGAATGTTACCTTGGACAGCACCTGTGGCTCAGTGGGTAGGGTGCCAACCCCATATACTGAGGGTGGCAGGTTCGAACCCAGCCCTGGCCAAACTGCAACAAAAAATAGCCGGGTGTTGTGGCAGGTGCCTGTAGTCCCACCTACTCTGGAGGTTGAGGCAAGATAATCGCCTAAGCCCTGGAGTAGGAGGTTACTGTGAGCTGTGACACCACGGCACACTCTACTGAGGGTGACAAAGTGAGACTCTGTCTCTGAAAAAAAAAAAAAGAAGAATGTTACTTTAGAACTCTATTAACCTGTCATTCACCAAATTTGCTATAAATCGTAAGTTAATATAATATAGACCTCTTTTGAAGCCAGCAAAGGGAGTTTAGCTCCTACAGCATTAAAAGGATGGTTTATTACTAAGGAATTCATGTAGATTTAATAACAAAAGATGGCATTATAGACAGTATATTGATTCAACCTACATTTTCTGGATAAAATGATATGTGTAGAACTTTGCAACTATCATTAGAACAGAAACAAGACTTGAGGCGTAAGGCAGCTGTTGAAAACAATAAAGATCATAAATAAATGATGGGCTGAGGTTGTGGCAATCCCACTTCTTATCTCCCGAGATCAGTGGTTCTCAACCTTCCTAATTTCCATGTTGTTAACAAATGGAAAAAAGGGGTCTCAACCCACTGGTTGAGAACCGCTGCCCTAGATGATTAAAATTTTTGTGAGTTCTGGAGTTAACTTTAAAAGTATATAGCTAACAAGGCTAGGCACAGTGGCTCACACCTATAATCCTACTACTTTGGGAGGCCAAGGCCAAGTGGATTGCTTGAGCTCAGAAGTTCAAGACCAGCTTGAGCAAAAAAGCGAGATCCCCATCTCTATTAAAGATAGAAAAACTAGCCAGATGTGGTGGTGGGTTTCTGTGGTCTCAGCTATTTAGAAGACTGAGGCAAGAGGATGGATCACTTGAGCCCAGGAGTTTGAGCTATGGTGATGCCACAGCACCCTAGCCTGGGGCAACAGAGTGGGAAAAAAAAAAGTAATAGCAAACAATTGAGAATGCCATTTTTCTAACGTCTTGTCAATTAGGGTAATGGACATTAAACAGAGACCTTTTTGCTCTCTGGCCACTGAAGGTACAGAATTCATATTAGGAAAATTCAAATTTGCAAGTTTGAGGCTTTTAGAAATATTAAAAGACTTTTTAATAAAATTGAAAATCTTACATCATTACCACAGCAGAAAATGCAAAAGTGTGTCCATGTAGGATATTTTCTTTTTTGAAGTAACGCTGCAGAAATATTCATGCTAGGAAAGATGCTGACATTTCCTGTTGCCTTTTCTATAGGGATTGAAGAGGCTGGGGTTTTGGGGATCAGTCCTTCTGACCTGGAAACATTTTAAGTGGAAAGTTAGCTTCCATAAGCCATCGACACTGTGATTGCTACTTGTAAGTTTCTTCAGTTTGGGGATTACTTCTGCTTTGCAGAAATTATCTGTGTGGACATGCATAATTTATAACCATCTCTGGTGAAACCTCAGAAAAGCAGATATGTGTGTGTTGCAGATGGATGTCTGAGGCTGCGTCAGAACCCAGTGGAAACGCTCCCTGGGTGGCAGGAGCCTGTGTGAGCTGCGACTCTGGCAGAGGGACAGTCTCTTGGGGCTTCCTTCTCCAGAAGAGTGGGACACGGTTAAAAAGGAAAAAGGAGACGTGAGCAGCACGCAGTTGCCAAAGAATTAGGAGAGGGAGGTCTTCTGAGAACGCAGGGCCTGGCCGGGCTCCATGCTCTCGTCCACAGGAGGAGATGGCCGAAGAAGTGAACCTGGATTCTCTGAAGGAGCTGGAACGCGAGGCCATTCTGCAGGTCCTGTACCGAGACCAGGCTGTCCAAAGCCTAGAGGAGGAGAGGATACGGTAGGCTGCCCTGCAAAGGCCTGTGATTCTGGGGTTTTAACCTTTTCTGCCTGGAGTCTGCTCGCCTTAGTGCATTGCTACTTGCTTTCAAATTCCTGCTGGGCTTCTTGCCCAGATGGAGGGGAGAGTTGTGGGAGGGGGTCCCTTTGCTATCTCACTCCATTAGAAGAGGATGAGGAGGGAGGAAGGCTGCCCTTGTTCATTTAAAGTGGGACCTTTTTGCTGTAAGTTCACTGTCTGCCTGTCTACTTATCTACCACTTGCTTTGAGGAAATAATTTAAGGGATCCTTACCGGCTCCTGGTGCATCCTTTTCTTCAGGGAAAGACCCGAGGCTAAGGATTTTCCTACCTTGTTTTTGGTGGAAGCCAAAGCCACAGAGAAAAGCAAAGAAAGCAGCACCTCTGATAGGACCCCCTGCTGTCTTTTTTCTTTGCGTGCTTTTGTTTCTCCAGTTGGCTTTGAGGAAAGGGGGAGCATGAAGTCCGGACCTGTTCGACCTGTTCCCCGGCTCGTTTGCCCATAGACAGCGTCTTTCCTGGTCTGTCTCTAAGCTGCACGAGCTGTTTGATGAGTTAACATTTAATAAAACAATGCTAGACTGTATCACAACGGGTGCACCTGCCGAGACCCACCTTTAAATCCATGGCCCTTGTTTATCAATGTTTATAGAGGACATGAGGGTTGAAAACAAGCACGTGGAATAGGTTTCTGGGTTTCGTTTTGTTTCTCGTGATGGAACTCTTTTGGAGTCTGCCAAGAAAAATACATCTACAGAATAAAGGTTTGGACAAATGAGGGGAAAATGTGCTGGTTAGCTGGAAGGTACAAATGTTTTTCATCCTACTTGTTCTCTCAAAGCTCTCTAAGTATGCTTGTAAACTGTCTTCCGTTAAAAACCATAATACACTGAGAAAAAATGGAATTTTCTTTTATGATTAAAGATCTCTCAGTGAGTTAGAGACAACGTTTTGAATATCAATAAAGTAACGTGGACCCTGTGATAAAGAAGTTTCAGTCCAAAGCGTAGTTAGTAATCTGGGGGGAAAATCCTGAAAGCTGAATTTTGAAGTACATTTCTGAGGTAATCTCTTGCTTTTGGGATTGGCTCATTTTGGTGGGTTTTTAATGTTTTTTTGTGTGTTTGTTCTGAGACAGAGATTCTCTCTCTTGCTGTGGGTAGAGTGCCCTGGTGTCAACATAGCTCACAGCAACCTCAAACTCCCGGGCTCAAGAGATCCTCCTGCCTCAGCCCGCCCAGTAGCTGGGACTACAGGCATGCACTCCCTCACCCGGCTGGTTTTTCTACACTTAGTAGAAATGGGGTCTCACTCTTGCCCAAGCAATTCACCCACCTCAGCCTCCCAGAGTGCTAGGATTACAGGCGTGAGCCATGGCACCTGGCCTGGCTCATCTTTTCTGAAAGTAGGTAAGAGACAGCTGGGTGCCTGTCGTTCAGTGGTTAGAGTGTCTGCCCTGTGCACCTGGGGCAGCAGGCTCAACTCCGGGCCTGCTTAACAACAACA
Organism: Loris lydekkerianus; assembly: GCA_963574355.1. NCBI lineage: Eukaryota > Metazoa > Chordata > Mammalia > Primates > Lorisidae > Loris > Loris lydekkerianus. The sequence goes on along the minus strand of CAUYPK010148308.1, from coordinate 39,319 downwards.
AAAAGTAGGTAAGAGACATTTGATGAAAGAATGTCCTGGTTAATGACGTCTTTGGGGGGTCTAATACAATGCCCCTTCGCACTATGGCTATTGCCTAGGGAACTGAGGGACAGGAAGTGGAATGACCACCCATTAAAAGGCCAGCAGCAATATCAAAGCACCAGGTGATGATGGCACCGGGGACTTCTGCTAATCGGGGCGCGTGTGCTGCGTGTTTATAGCTCTCTCCATGCCTCACATGTATGGCTGCTGCCCTTGTCTGGGTCTTTTCCTTTTCTCTCCGCGTTATTACAAGGCCATTCTAACAGTAAGCATGGAAGGGAGAGCCTAGGAGCTCACTCTTCCACACCAGGCTTACACTTTGCAGTTTATCCCACAGCAGCCCTGGGACGGAAGGTTTCATTGTCTCTGCCTCACAGCTGAGAACACCTCTGAGCCCAGCTCACATAGCCACGTGGGAACTATGGCTATGGCTATGGCCAGGGATGGGGGACACCAAAGCGCCTTCCCAGCCACCGCCATTCTGCCCAGGTTTTGCCCTGTGTCCTGGCACTGCTGTTCATTTCTATCGTGTCTTATTTAACTCTGGGCCACAGGAAACTGCAAACGCAGCTGCAGCATCTGCGGTGGAAAGGGGCCAAGAGCACCAGCCAGGAGTACACAGCGAAGTCCTGCGCCCGCTGCCAGAGGCTGCTGGGGCTTCTGCTGCACCGGGGTGCCGTGTGCCAGGGCTGTAGCCACCGCGTGTGCTCCGAGTGCCGCGTGTTCCTGAGGGGGACGCACATCTGGAAGTGCACTGTGTGCTTCGAGGACAGGTGAGCATTTACAGAGCACCCAGTATGCTGCCCTTGAGAGGTGATTTACATTCAAAAGTAAATGTCAATATATTCGTTTTTAGAACTTAATTTGTCTCCTTTAGTAAAAGTGGAGTAAATTGTTAACAGGGAATATTAGAGCTATCCTTTTATTATTTATTTATTTATTGAGACAGAGTCTCACTCTGTTGCCCCAGGCTAGAGTGCATCGTAGCTCACAGCAACCTCAAATCCCCAGCAACTTCAAACTCTTGGGCTCTGTCTCAGCCTCCCTAGTAGCTGGGACTACAGGCACCCACCACAACGCCCAGCTAATTTTTCTATTTTTAGTAGAGACAGGGTCTCACTCTTGGTCAGTCTGGTCTCGAACTCCTGAGCTAATGTAATCCATCCTCCTCAGCCTCCCAGAGTGCTGGGATTACAGGCGTGAGCCAGCAGGCCTAGCCCTAGAATGATCCTTTCAAATAAGTTTAAGGAGGTAAGCTGATCTATATTGGATAGAGATGCTTAATCTTTTGGTAATGTGAGGTTTTCAAAAAAATTCCACAAGGCATTGATATTTTTGAACTTCCCATTTGGAAATGGTAAAGAATGTATTTGGCTTGGACTCCCATTGTTCTCAGCAAAAACGAATTGCTCAAAAACACGGGAATGTCTGCATGGGGGGTGGTGGGACGGACGGACACCACAGAACTTATGAGAAGGGGTGAACATTAGGCTTACGTGAATTCTAGAAGAGTAACCAGACTCTGAGGTTTGAAAACAGCTTCTAGAAACCACTGTGATGTGTGAGCGTCCAGGGACAAAGGTTGAGAGAGGCTCCTGTACAGGGCGGGTATGGCCTCTGGGTGTTCTCCCCCAAGCTCCAGAGGGCTGTCTTTGGTGCATCCTCTGACACGGATCTGCTCAGACGTCCTGGCCCTGTGGAAGGCTGGGTGCGTTTCAGACATTCAGCCACAGGGAGGTGAAGTGGTTCAACCTGATTTCCTTGCTCTTGAAGGCATCCCTTCCATTCCGAGCAGCGTCATGCCAAGTCACGCTGACTGAGTCACTCACTGACCCTCCTCATCTCACACTTCTTTGGCTTGCTGAAGCCAATGTCCTTCAGACTTTTGCTCACTTAAGAACAAAAAAGAATTACCATGAGCTGCTCTGGCCATGCTTGTGTTTATGTGGCCTGGGCTCTGGCGAGAGTAAACAACGATCCCAAATCATCTCTAGAAAGGTCTCTGATCTTCTTCCCGGGTAAGGGGTTAAATTCCTTAGCACTGTTTCTTCTTCTAAGAGTTAACTATAAACTGAAAATCAAAATAGGAGGACAGGAGCTGAGGCAGTCTCTGAGGAGGCTGCCAGTGTCAGAATCTCTGCCCCCATGGGCCTTGTGGCCCTGGCATTGTGACTTTATCCTCTAAGTACAGCAAGTGTGATTTCTAAAACCCCAGCTTCCTTATTTTGAAATAAAGATGTTTTTCAAAATACCTAGGGTAATTATGTAGCTGTGAATGGGTCAACACGGGAAGCCATGTGGGCAGGGGTTAGTCCGTGGTGACACGGACTCTCTCCTGTCCTCACAGCCCTCTGCCCTGGGCCAGTTGAGTCCACTCTGCAATGCCTTCCGGGTTCAGGATCAAATCCAAGATGAGGCATGGTGAAACTTCAGAGCCTAGGGGGCAGTGCCCGTGGCTCAGTGAGTAGGGCGCTGGCCCCATATACCGAGGGTGGCAGGTTCCAACCTGGGCCCAGCCAAACTGCAACAACAACAACAAAAATAGCCAAGTGTTGCGGCGGGCACCTGTAGTCCCAGCTACTTGGGAGGATGAGGCAACAGAATCACCTAAGCCCAAGAGCTGGGGGTTGTTGTGAGCTGCGATACCACAGCACTCTACCCAGGGCAATAAAGTGAGACTCTGTCTCTAAAGAAAATTAAAAAAAAAAAAAAAGAAAGAAAGAAACTTCAGAGCCTTTGGTGTTCATACCTTCTTCACATACTGAGACCTGGGAGAAGTTTCTTCCCATTCTGCTTCTCCCACGGCCGAGTCTCTTTCCTCAAGTGGTGGCTCAGCTGTGGGAACAGGCGGAAAATAGATTTTTACAATCAAGAAAGGGGAAGGTCCAGGGTAACAAAGAAAAAACCCAAACAAACCAACTTCCAGACTGCTGCGGAGACAGAGGCCTCTCAGGTGGCTGGCCCTGCTGGTGTTCAGGTCCTAGGAGACATTTAAGACGGAGCTTTATGACTTCAAGTCTTAATGAGTGTGGAGCGGCTAAGGCCTTGGGAACTCAGGGCAGGGAGGGACGAAGGAGGCTGAGCCGCTAGGGATCTTCTAGAGCAGGCATCCTCAAACTGCGGCCCGTGGGCCACATGAAGCTGTATAAATTGTATTTGTTCCCATTTTGTTTTTTACTTCAAAATAAGATATGTGCAGTGTGCATAGGAATTTGTTCATAGTTTTTTTTTCAAACTATAGTCCGGCCCTCCAACAGTCTGAGGGACAGTGAACTGGCTCCCTGTTTAAAAAGCATCCGTGTTTGGAATATTCCTTTAATGTTGTATTTAAAGCTTAAAACAATTGTATGGGGTGGCTACTACTCTGGTCCTCATTTAGCAATGAGAAAGTGGAGGCTTAGAGACCTGAGATGGTTTGCCCAAGGCCACATCAGTCAGAGTGAGGACTGCACCCCAGGAGTTCCTCTGTCTTGCCCTGGGAGGGCAGAATCTTAACAGCCACTGGCAGCAGGAATTGGAGTGTTCGCATGTGCTCTTTGCCAGAAGAAAACCATGCCCAGAAATCCACCCTGGCTGTGCGGGCCAGCTCAGGAGGGCGGCAGATGAGGGTGAAGGGGCGGCAGGGAGTGAGACCTGAAGGGCAGAGCTGGTCGTGCTAGCAACAGAGAACAGGAGACAGCTGAAAAAGGATAAAACCGGGGAAGAGGGAAAGAGGACTCTGAGCCTGCTAGGTGAGTAGCTTTGCACGCTGAACTGGAGCCTAGCATATCAGAAAACCAGAAGAGAAGCAATGGGAAGAACTCAGCGAACAAAGGTTAAGTCAGGAAGGACTTAGAAAAACCAAGTCTGTTGAAAGTTGCTTTCAGCAGCAAGTAGCTGGCCAGGAGAGGGTGTCTTGGGAGGAGAAAGAGAAGAAAGTCAGAAGTACCAGCTTATCCTTGTTTCTGGTTGATATTTCTCCTGTTAGAATTTATTGACAATTTCTTTGGTGAAATGGCAAATGGTACCAGCTATGCTGAGATATTAAGGATACAGTTTCCTTTAGAAAAAAAGATTGAACTTAGGCTTGAATTGATTTTTTACTTAAAAATAATATACTATACAGGAGCATCAAATTCCACATATCTAATAGAAATCTGTTCATGTCTCTGAAGTAGATTACTGAGGAATCACTCTTGCTCAAGACTTTCCCCCCTTTGAATTGTGATCTTCCTTTTCTTACTGTGTAACTGGCTATGACCATAACAAATCATTGATTCTGCAGCTTCAGATGATCATGGGTACAATGCCTGTGTTCCATCAGGAAACTTTTGCTGGCAGGGAAGTGCTTTGGATAAGTTCAAAACCCTTTGTAGAGAGGAGTCTATCAGTTTGCAAATATTTCAAAAATGACTAAAAGCAGCAGAGCTTTCAAACAATAATTAGAACAGAGGTTCTAGACAGAAGGTTTCAGACTTCAGCAGGTGCTACTGTTGATTCCAGGCACTTTCTTGGATTGGTCAAATGTTGCTCGTGCACTGTACCTGATGGCAATAAGCAGCAGCTCAAGTGGACTCAGTTGAAAGTTGATCTAGTCTAGACCTTGGAATTTCCAAAATCAGGTGGACCGTTCTCAGGTCAAGTCTTGAATTATTGCTGCATTATTTCGTAATGGCTAAATGAGATTTTGGAATTTATTAAAGGGAGGTGGGCTGGACAGTGTGCTGCAGACCTGTAGTCCCAGCTACTCGAGAAATGGGAGGATCGTTTGAGCCCAGGAGTTTGAGGCCACCTTGGGCAACATAGTGAAATCCTGTCTCTAAAAGTAAACAGGGAAAGGTTTTTGGTTCAAATATATTTCAAATTAGGGTTTAGATGTAAGATACGGTTACAGGATGATGCATTATATTTTCTGAATTGTGTGAAATAATTTTTTTTTTTTTTTTTTGAGAGAGAGAGTCTCAGTATGTCGCCATAGGTAGAGTGCCATAGCATCACAGCTCACAGCAACCTCAAACTCTTGGGCTTAAGCGATTCTCTTGCCTTAGTCTCCCAAGTAGCTGGGACTACCGGTGCCTTCACAATGCCTGGCTATTTTTTTTTTTTTTTTTTTTGGTTGCAGTTGTCATTGTTGTTGAGCAGGCTTAGGCTGGGCTTGAACCCGCCACCTTCTGTGTATGTGGCTGGCACCCTACTCACTGAGCTACGGGTGCCGAGCCTGTGTGAAATAATTTTTATTGAAAATCAAGTGGACATGTGAAGAAGTTCTGTAATATATGCCTCCTGCTTAAAGCAAAACTTCCCAGAGTTTAGAAAATATAATCTTTCATATTTCAGATCAGCCCTGCTAGTATGTTTGTAATCCCACATTTTGATAAAATACCAAATCACCATTTTTATATTAGCAAAGGCAAATAGCTAATGTATGAGAATGGAATAAAAGAAGATTTAAAAAACTGAACGCCAGGCGTGGTAAAGGAGAGTTGGCAAGGAAAGATTTTAGCCTGGTGCCAAGATGAAAATGACATTTGTCTAATGCCTGTCTTCTGTTTCAAAACTTGATTTTTTTTCTAACAATGACTTGTTGACATTGCTGATAGAAACCACGTTCATGTGTTTCTTGTGAAAAAGTAGGCGCAGACAAGTTAAATACGCTGAGTCAAATATTTCACATTAGTTGTGCATTTACCATTTTGTTTTAGCAGTTAGCCACTAAAACTAATTTCCCATGGGAAAAGCCTTTTGTTTTTTGATCTATAATATTTTCTTCTCTGTTCTGAATTAGAAATGGCATGTTCTGGTTCTCAAAACATAGCTTGGCTGTTTCACATAGTATATGGGCTCTGTTTCTGTGGGAAGGGGATAGATGAAAATTATGTATATTATGGAATCATAATATCCTTTTCATTCATGTGCCAAATGAGAGTAATGAGTATTAATATTCTTTGAAGTCTTGTGTTACCAAAAATATAGTAAAAAAAGTGGAGACATATGAAATAGTTTTTGAAAAAGAAGTTTGTTTTGTGCCTGCTACAGGGAATACTTCATAACAGTGCATCATTCTTCTTGGTAAAATTTAAATTTATTCTGCCATGGAAAGTACTGAATTTAAAATCTTTCAAGACTGGGTAAGTTTTCTGTTTTATTAAAGGCTCTGGTTCACACTCTCACGTTGTCACCTCACTCAGTTCAGCTGAAACCATGGCCCTCTAGGGAAGGGCGCCTCAGGAACAGTTTACCCGGGCTGGCAGTGGCGTGGTGGCCATGTGCTGGCCATGGTCAGCCCTCTGGGCCATAATGTAGGCTGCAATCAAGGTTACAGGCAGAGGGAGAGACGCCAGACAGGGTTGCCATTCCTCAAAAACATTAACGAGCCATGTTTTCACAGGATTTTCCACAACACCCCCACGTCCACAGGTTAGACCAAAGCGTGTTCCAATGCCAGGTAGAAATCGTGTGATTTATGGATTTAGATGATTCCAATCATGTACTATTTGATTAATGCAGGTATGTAAGTACCAACAGTAATGTGCCTTTCTTTTTTTTGAAAGAAGCCCCTGGGTTTGTGCCCAACGTTAAAGCATAGCTTGGTCTGTTATCCTCCTCCAAAATCCCTTGTAGCTCTTTTTGGTGGAGATGGAATTAGATTTGGACGGTATCTTTCTCAGGTTCAAATTTACACTTACTGGCTTTTAGAAAATAACAAAAATGCTCCTTTAAAAACAAAAGTATTAAGTCTGGCTGACCCTGCTGTGCACTCCACTACCCCCATGAACAGTGATTTTGTAACTGTGATAGTGAAGCCAGCTAATGAGAAACCCATTATTCCTCCTCCCTTTTAAAATTATATAAAAGTGTTAACAAGGGAATGAAACTGTTACCCTGAACAGAATTCCCCAGAATTCCCCTGTCTAGCTTTTGCCCTGTCTGCAATGATTACCTTGTGTTTCATTTCAAAGGTGTTCTCAGACTCCCCAATCTAGGGGTGGTGAGTTTATGTCATGTTCCAGGTAACAATGCACAGGACATGATGTGTAGCATAATATCTTACTGGTAAAGGCATCTGAGTTAATTGTACGTCCTCCTGTCTAGCAACCAAGAATTCGACTCTTAGAAATGCTGACAGATACTAAGAGCTAGTATATTGCAAAACTTTCTGCATCCTATATTATCATAATGAAAACATTAATGTCATTTTTAACAGCAACATTCAAACTAGACGTCAGATGTTTAAGCAATATACCACTGCTCATAGCACAATAGGCAAAGGGGGAAGCAAGCCAATGTCCACCAACAGAAGACTGTAGAAACAAAATTACGGCCTGTACATGCAATAGAATATTGTTCAGACATAAAAAAGAATGAAATTCTGGCACCTGCTACAATGTGGAGGAACCTTGAAGACATTATGCTAATGGAAATAAATCAGTCACAGGAAGACAAATATTGTAGGATCCCATTCATCTGAGGCAACTGGAATAGGCAAATTAAAAAAAAAAAAAACAAAAAACAACAACCAGAAAATAGAATGGTATTGACCGGAGGTAAGGGGAGGCAGAAATGGGCAGTTATGTTTAATGGGTATGAAGTTTCAGTTTGGGAAGATGAAGAAAAAGTTCTGAAGACAGATAGTGGTGAGGCTTGCATAATAATGTGAATGTACCTAATGCCACTGAAATGTACATTTAAAGGTGGTCAATGTGGTAAATTTTGTTCCATATATTTTACCACAATAAAAAATTCCTGAAAAACGTTCCGATAAAGCCATTGTAGTAAGTTCCTGTTCATCTTACTTTTTAGCAAGGTTAGCTTTTGCTTCTCTCATGAGATTTTATTCTTCTGCATTAATTATTAAAACATAAAGGATTGAAACTGGAACTATCACGTACCCTGAAACCAACCTCTGGAGGCTGTACTCGTATGTAATTTATTCAGTTAATATAAGAACTGGGGATTAAGTTATAAGTAATGTGCAAAACTGCTTCTGTATATTTGGTAACTTTATGATGTAAGTAAATCGGCTTAGCTTACATCTCATATCACTGATCCTATTAATCATGCAGATGCAATTAAAAATCATCCAGAATTTCCCTTTAGAATTAGATTTGAAGAACTCATCTCTTTATGAGATGGTGGTACACCTGTGAGACAGAGGGCTTATTTTTTCGTTTTGTTAAAATATATGTTTGCTAATAAGGTTTTGGGAAGTATGCTGCTACAGTCTTTTAAAATATATAATAAAGTCCATGATTTTCATATAGTCAAAAATAAGATTTCTGAGATTTTTAGGTTCAAGAGACTGGGATGTGGTTCTGGGAAGAAAATAAATTCTAGACAATGAGGATTGGTCTTATGAAGTTTGCAGTGACTGCAGGACAGTGGGGTTCATTTCCAGTGATTCTGGGAATAGCAGGAGATACTGGTTGTGTAGGGAGGTAAGAGACAGGCTTAAGATCAGATGTGGAATGTTCTTGGTCAAAGCTGCAGGAGTATGTGGGCTGCAAGAGGCGGTGATTCTATTCAGAGAAATATGTGGAGCTAGGCCAGGGCAGAGAGTGGGCTCGGCAAAGGAAGTCAGAGGTTAAGGAGCTTTCATTCTGTGACTCCTCGAATTGTAGAGTCCCTGAGTGATGAGAGCCATCACGTTGCCTACTGAATTAATAGAGAAAAGCAGTTGGGTTCAGCAGGAAGATGCTTGGAAACTTTTAAAAAGAGTGTGGAAGAGAATAGAAAAGTAATCTATGGGGACGGCGCCTGTGGCTCAAGGGGTAGGGCGCTGGCCCCATATACTGAGGGTGGCGTGTTTGAACTCGGCCCCAGCCAAAGTGCAACAAAAAAATAGCTGGACGTTGTGGCGGGCACCAGTAGTTCCAGCTACTCGGGAGGCTGAGGCAAGGGAATTGCCTAAGCCCGGGAGCTGGAGATTGCTGTGAGCTGTGACACCACGGCACTCTACCAAGGGGGATAAAATGGGACTCTATCTCTAAAAAAAAAAAAAAAAAATTTAGAAAGAAAAGTAATCTATGGATGTATCATGATTTGACAGAGAAAGGAAGGGCAGGACTTTGGTGGCACTGGTGTTTGTACAATAAGATAGAGCTTGTCATTTTTGAAGAAAAGGTGTGGACAGATAAGATGCTGAGAGTTATAAACATGCATTGGCTGCAGAAAACCTGTCACTAGCGTGTGGTTCTGGAGATCACGCTCAAACTCGAGCAGTGCCTGTGACCCTTCAAGACAGTTTAACATCTGGTATAATTCTTGGTTTGATCCCAGTGTTTGCACCAAAAAGGTTTTAGAAATAATTTATTCATTTAGCTAATCATTTAGAAACCTCCATATTCTCATAATTGTTATTTTTGTGCTATATGAAGTATCTACTTTCATTATTATTTTTGTTACCTGCATTGTTTCCATAATTTTATCTATGAAATTTATTAAACCAACTCTCTTCATCATAACTGATTTGAGTACTCGTTGCCAATGTTTTGGGACCATCATTTCCCAATTTGCAAGTTTTTTTTTTGTTTTTTTTTTATTTGAGACAAAGTCTTATTTGTCACCCTTGGTAGAGTGCTGTGGTATCACATCTCACAGCAACCTCAGACTCTTGGGCTTAAGCTATTCTCTTGCCTCAGCCTCCCAAGTAGCTGGGACCCACAATGCCCAGCTATTTTTTTAAGAGATGAGGTCTCAGGCTGGCTCAGGCTGGTCTCCAAATCATGGGCTCAGGCAATCCACCCTCCTCCTCCCAGAGTGCTAGGATTATAGGCATGAGCCAGCCGGCTGGGCCCCAATTTGCAAGTTCTTTATTTTTATTCATTTTTGCAATTAACTGAAGTGCCTCCTTAGGAAATTTTTTCCCAAGAAGAGTGTGCAGGTGGTGTATTTTCCAAGCTATTGCATATTTGAGAGTGCTTTTCAGTGACTTGCCCTTGCAAGTAATGACTTCATTAGGTTTTTAAATCCTGGTTTGTAACCTGTTAATTAATAAATTCAGGGGCAAAGCATGGTGGCCTATGTCTGTAATCCTAGCACTTTGTGGGGCTGAAGGGGGAGGATTGCTTGAGAGGAGAGGTTTGAGACCAGCCTGAGCAAGAGTGAGATCCTGTCTCTAAAACAGAAAAACTAGCCAGGCCTTGTGGTGGGTGTCTATAGTCCTAGCTGCTCAGAAGGCTGAGGCAGGAGAATCACTTGAGCCCAGGAGTTTGAGCTACAATGATGTCACTGCACTTAACCCAGCACAATAGTGCAAGACCCTATTAAAAAAAATTTTTTTTCAGGGGTGGCACCTGTGGCTCAAAGGAGTAGGGCGCTGGCCCCATATGCTGGAGGTGGCGGGTTCAAACCCAGCCCTGGCCAAAAACTGAAAAAAATTTTTTTTTTTTTTTTTTTTTTTCTTCAGAAATACAACCATCTTGCCTTTTGGAATTTAATATTACAGAGACATATGAGGCTTGTTTTATTTTTATTTTATGTTTCATCTGGTTTCTATATACTAGAAATGTATCTTTTTTTTCCTGCATCCTTGTAATTAAAACAATTTCTAATATGAGTCTGGGAATGAGTGTCCCCACATTGATTTTTATGGAACAAAGAATGTTCTTTTGATCTGCTTATTCTTGGGTTTGCTTGTTTTTTGTGTGTAGGTTTTTTTTTGACTCAGTAGTGTTTTCTTCTTTCACGTAGGATTGTTCTGATTAATTTTTATGCCACTTGCCCTGGCTTCTTTGGGGATAACTCGTAATGTGCAGGTTGGCCTCATTTTCCATTTGTACTATCTTCTCCCTCAATATTAATGCTTTTTCTTTCACTTTAATGTTCTGGGAAGCGTCTCTACTCAGTCCGCCTCAATAAGTCAACTTTCCAAACTCTCCAACTCTGCTTTTTACTGGCAGTGAAACAAAGTCCATTCTGCCCTGGCATTGCCAGTTTCCTGAACCTTCCTTTGTCCTAATCCCACCATCTCTTCACTTCAGTCTGGTTTTTCCTTCTATCTTGCTGTTTTTTTTTTAAGGAGGGGGGTGTTAGATGTTTTTGAAGACCATCCTCTTCCTGAAAGTCCCTCTGTTCCCACAGTGGTGCCCATCTGTTGCCCTCACCCTCTGTGGACCCTGCAGGGTTTTGTCAGGAAGGGCTTTGTGGTCTCCTAAGACAGCAGGGGCCACCTGGCTTTGCCCTCCTCAGGTCTGGAGGTCGGGAGGCCAGGTCAGTGACAGCACCCGACCCAGCTTTTATTGTGGGGCCTTAAACAAGGACAGCTCTGCCAGGCTGCAGTAGAATTTTCTCTTTCTTTTGTTGACTACTTATCTGATGTAACAAACCAAGAGTCACAAACTTGAGCCCAGTAGACTGCAGACAGCCCCTGGGCCCTGGTTTTGGCCCGCACAGTGTTTAACATTTACACCTTCAAATGGGGCCCGTGCTCGCTCCGTCAGCACAGTGCCCCCATCTCCCTGAGGTCTCCCACCCAGGCCTCTTCTCTCATTTAGCTCGTGCTTGCTCCCCAGGTTTGTGACCCCAGCCTGGCTCCGTTAGAGGACTTGGTGCACATTCAACTTCTGTGCACATTACCCCAGGGCTGTACCGTTAATTCTTGGGGTGGCCCTGCCTGGGTGGGAATATGCATTCCTCCACCACGCACATGTGTTCACCTGGGGGCTGCTGTGCGCACTGAATGTGACAGAGAGGTGCCTGCCTACCCTCAAGGTCAAGCCAAGGACAGTGATTCATGTTTTGCAAGAAGCATTGGTGGCAGCCTGATAAGATTATTTTCTTATCTTCATCTTGACTTTGACTCTTCTTATAGTTACCTAGGATTTAATCACAACGATCAGTCTATTTTTCCTCCAAGGATGTTGAAATGAGATCAACTGAACTGATGGAAAAAAACTATTTTGCTTTGTAATTAAAAACCATTTTAGATTCAAGACTAATTAAAGTTAAAAAAAATTGAACGGTACGCATGCACAGTACAATATTAGCTGGGAGTTGCTAAGCAGTTGGACAAGCTACCACAAAGAAATTAGGTGGATCTCAGTTTTGCAAAATTTCAGTTTAGCAGAATTCTGTTTTCTCGGGCTTCCTGCAGCTTGCGTGTCTGATGGGCTGCCTTGAGGTTTCCATGCTGTCAGTCTATTGGGTTCTAGCAGGAGAGCAGATCGGCACAGGAATGTGTTTCTTTAGGCATTTGAGAAATCCTGGCTGTGCAGACCAATTTTCCTCCTCTTGCCAGTTGAGTAGTGAAAATACATGAAGCAACTTGAGGCAACTTTTCTTGGTGCATGAAACGTAGCTGGAATAGCTTAACCACCTGCAGATGCACGTACTTGGTATATAGGATGCATTCCAACATGCCTGTCTGGCTTACGGCTTGGTGATAGTAATAAAATCATAATATCGTCTGTCAGGGTCCTCTATTCATCTTATTATTGGACATTTCTGTGCTAGAATTTGCAAAGAGATTTTCAACTGTTATTTCTCTTTTGCTAATGAAATAACAGCGTGAGCTGAGCTCAGGGCATAAAAATGGATGTGGAAAGCCCCAAAAGTTTATTAAGAGCTGTTTATGTACCAGGTTCCTGGTGGCTGTAAACCCGGTAATCCCCATGCAGGGTGTTGTCAAAACCACAAGGGGGTTTCAGTCTAAACCCCACGGGGGTTTAGGTACAGTTGCTCACTACGCAAAGACCCAATTATTGAGGCAATGAGATTGCCAAGGAAAAAAGGAGATTTTAATGTCTTCGAGACATTAAATCTATTTCTCCAACTAATAGAGACCAAGGGCTTTTAAAGGTAAGGCCAGGTGCCTTGGGGAAGATTGCGGTGCAACCTACACCGTTGTGGGATGGTGACTCTGGGCGTCAGGACGTCTGCCCAGAGGCCCTCAGCGTCTCAGCACCTTTGTCTTGCAGAAAATCCACCATCTAGGGGAAACAACTCAAAGGTCAAGTAGTTAGTTAAGGGAGAGGATGATACAGGGGTCATTGAAAAGTGTTCAATGGAGGGCTGGTTATAATCCCCACTTCGGTTTAGTTCATTCCTCATTCTTGTGGAATCAGGACATCAATATATCTGCCTGCTTCCTGCTGAAGTGGGACATAGTTTGGCGTACAAGGAAGAATGACTATGTTGGGCTTGTAGCTGAAACTTTTCAATACTTGGTGCTGAGTTGCCAGCCTCTCCTCCCAAAGGTAGTAAAGTATATAAGAAGAAGTACCCATCCCGCTCTGATCCCTGCCAGGAAATATTGGCCCAGCATTCTCCAGATAGAATCTCTATCCTAACATCCCCCTTATCATTTATGAAAACAGTTTTAAGTAGCTGATCCAGCATTATGATAGGTTACCTAAAGAGGCAATAGACTGAGAGAGCTTAACCAAAGAGTTGTCTTGCCAGGCAAAAGAAAATCCCCCAACAGCCAAGCTAGGCGTACAGGGTACATACATGTTTTTAGACGTCCCCAGGAGTAGAGTTTGTGCCTCAGCTACTTCTCAGGCAATAGCCACAGCCTACCCAGCTTTGCAATGTCTCTGTTTCCCAACATTGCTTCTATCCTGAAAGAGCTCCCCATCTGAACTGACAGGGGCTGATCAGTCAAATCCTGCAGACTAGTATATACTTGGTCTATAATCAGAATATAATCCTAGAACGAGGGACAGAGTGTGCAGGCAGCAAGGTGGCTGGACTTGAGGTGGACGGCAGCTTCAGAGTCACATTAGGATCATCTAACAGAATAGCCTCCCTTTTGCTGCAGTAGGGTTGATATATATGCATGAAGTCAACAGTCACGAGTTACCCAGTGGTGACATTTTCATTTCCTGTAAAATATCATAAGTAGCCACCTCTTCTCGCAGATAAGCGGGCCATCCTTTTGTTACCACATCCAGTTGTTCAGAAGACAAGCTATGGGTTGCTTATGATCCCCCAAAGTTTGCATCAATACCTTGAGTCTAATTTTTGCCTTTATTGAATGAACAAATCCGAAGGCTTATTTACGTAAGTCCAGAGGCTCCAACGTGGGGGCAGTCGTCAATTTTTTTTTTTTTTTTTTTTTTTGAGATAGTGTCTCAGTATGTTGCCCTTGGTAGAGTGCTATGGCATCACAGCTCACTGCAACCTCAAACTCTTGGGCTTAAAAGATTCTCTTGCCTTAGCCTCCCAAGTAGCTGGGACTACAGGTGCCCACCACAATGCCCGGCTATTTTTTTAAAATTTTTTTTAATTATTAAATCATATCTGTGTATATTAATGCAATCATGGGGCACCATACACTGGTTTTATAGACCATTTGACATATTTTCATCACGCTGGTTAACATAGCCTTCCTGGCATTTTCTTAGTTACTGTGTTAAGACATTTATATTCTATATTTAGTAAGTTTCACATATACCCTTGTAAAATGCACCGTAGGTGTAATCCCACCAATCACCCTCCCTCCGCCCACCCTCCCCTCCCGTCCCCTCCTTCTTCCCCTTCCCCATATTCTTAGGTTATAACTGGGTTATAGCTTTCATATGAAAGTCAGCTTATTTTTTTTTTTTTTATTGTAGTTGTCATTGTTGCCTAGCTGGCCCAGGCTGGGCTCGAACCCGCCAGCCCCAGGGTATGTGGCTGGCACCGTAACCTCTATGCTACAGGTGCCAAGCCCAGTCATCAATTTTTAATAGTTAAGAAAGCCATGTGCATTACCTGGTCCAAGTAAATAGTTCTTTGTCTTCCTCTTTTAAGGCTTTGTAGAGGGGTTTTACTATTAGGCTGAAATTAGAAATCTAAATACAGCAAAACCCAGCCATATCCAAAAATCCTTGTGAAGGTGTGTGGATGGTATGGACTGCTATTCAATTTCCACCCTCTCGTCAATCTGGAAGGAGGTTCTGTATTTCAAGAGACAGTTCAAACCCCAAGTGTTTGATAGAGAGAAGTGAGAACTAAGCTTGTTTGAGAAGCTTTCAGTCCTTCGTTAGCCAGTACATTTAATACAGTTGTTTAATCCATGTTGCCCTGGTCCAGCTTCAGTCTCACTGGTTCTCAGGATGTTGTTTACATTCTTAACATCATTCCCTCACCTAAAACTATTACTCTCAAAATTCTAGCCAGAATTTTTCCAAAGACTGGTGAGGGGCTTCCTTCTTTCCTTCCTTCCTTCCTTCCCCTTCTCCCTCCCTGCCATTCACACAATATTATTTCCATGAAACTGAAATGCCCTAAAACATGATATATGCTGAGCCTCATGCTCAGTCTTCCCTGATACGCCTCACAGGTCCCAGCCCGCTGAGTGCACCATTGTTCTATAACAAGAACCTACAGGCCCACAAGCCCTGCCCCTGTGGGCTCTCATGACCCTTCTGGCAGAAGTTCCCAGGCTAATACAGGACAGGGCCAGGCAAAGGTGTAACCTCTGAAGGGGGAATTTTCTATTAGAACTACATTGTCAGCAAAGGACACTCTGCTGGGCAGAGGACAGCGCAGGCCTGGGTCCTGGAATCCCAAGCTTAAGAACAGAGGGCCCAGCCATGTTTTGGGATCTGACCATGCAAGGGATTTCACAACAGCTCTTTTCACAGAAGACAAATGCTGCTTAGAGTTTTGTTCCCTTTGCTGCATAAAACTGTCCTCAGGGCTCTGTTCCAAACACACCATTGGGAAGGAAGAATAAAAGAGTGACAGCCATGTGCTCGGATATGCCCCAAATGCTCTGTGCTTTGCAAATCTAGCATGGGGAGCGGAAAGGTATCCCCACCAGTGACTGAGACTGGGGTTTCCTCCTCCAAGTCCGGGAGCAGCACATCACATGCCCCAGCGTCAGGAGCTCCTGGAGTTGCAGGCTTAGTCTTTTCACTGTGAATCGGCCCCGTCAGATCTCAACACACATACACAGCATTGAGTTTCCTCTCTCCATTCCCCCTACTCTCACCTGATGCAACAAAATCATCAGCATTTGGAAACCTTTCTCTCTCCTTTCTGTCCCCATCTTTGAGAGCTGGGGGTAGATCACTGTTTCCTACTATTATCTCCTCAGCAATCTTTGGCTCAGACGTGAGTTCAGTGTCAACTAGGTATCAGGCATTGTGCTAAAAAGGAGGATAAGGCCAATTCCAGGATTTTGAAAATTTCCTGGGGGTAAAAATTGTTCACATATATAGATGATCACACCACAGTTTCACAAGTCCATTAAAAGTGGTGCACGTGGACTCCGATGCAAGAATCTGGGAGAGAATGAATGATGGAGTCTCACGCAGGCAGTGATGCTTGCTCAGAGTTTAAAGGATGACAAGGGGGTGGTCAGATGGGGAATTAAGAAGCAAAGGTCCTAAGGTGAGTGGAACTCCTGGGGCCAAAGCTAGAACAGAACAACATGGTCTGGCCAAGAGGATGGACACGCGTGGCCTGAGGGGAGGGGTCTGGCCATGAATGAGGATGAAAAGGTTTATGAAAGTCAGGACAAAATTCAAGACACCAGTACCTCCAACCATGCTGTGGTGCCTGGAGTTTTATCCTACCAGAAGTGGGCAGCCTTGAATGGTGGTGACATGTCCTGTTTTAGAAATGAAACCCTAAATCTAAGAGTATAATCAGAGACTGGGAAAATACAGAATCACTTACAACAGAGTTGAAGAATGTACCCTTCTATTAAAAACAGAATAATCACAAAGAGTTGACACAAAGGGATCGTAGAAAGGTCTTAGGGAGAAGAGGTCAGAAGGGTATGACCAGCTGGAGTCTCTTCTCTTCCCATGCCTTATTGGCCATGGTAGCATACGTCCATCCCAGATCTGAACCTGATAAGCCCCTTTGTCTAAGGCCAGCACCTGGCTCAGTCGGCACCTTTCAGCAGAGCCCTGTCCCTGCTCCAGTGACAACCGGCCCATCCCCACCCTTCCTTCCCTACTCCCAAGTCCCACTCGTCCCTGCTAGTCTCTCCCTCGCCTTTCTGCATTAATTGCTGAGATTCTTTGCCATGGGAGGCTGCTGTTAACAAAAGATTATCCCTTTTTACAGGAGGAGGCGATTAAAAAAAGAGATTTTTGTTTTTAAGACAGATGAAAGACAGCCCAAGGAGATGTGTGTTTGACCCTCCAACATGTTTCTTCAAGCTTCCCACAGCAGTTCTTAAAGGCGCTTCCAAAGGATGGCTTTATGAATGCAGAATGAAGCTGGAGCCTCGTGCCTGCGCCAGAAGAAAGGGAGGACGGGGCCTTCCCAGACACTTTTCCTTTATGGCTCCCGCCCCTCCTTGCTCCGAGCTGCTGCTGCTGCACTTCAGAGGCCTGTTTGACCTTCTCAAGGTCACTTGGCCCAGCAGGCCCCCTGTGCCTGTCCCAGGGAGCAGTAGAGAAAGAGAAAGGGGCAGCTTTTGTTTTCTGTTTCTCCTCATCTAGCAGTAGAGTCCTTGCCAGGGGCAGAGACACCTGAAGTTCCCAGCAGGGTGGGCCCAGTTAGCTCCTCTGCACCTCTCAGTGGAAAGAAGCCTGAAGCTGCCTCAACTGACCCCACCGTCCCCCAGACACCCCTTTGTGAGGAAGACTGGAGAGCTTCTGGGGAGTGAGCGAGCACGGTGAGTGCAAAAGGGTAAGTGGCCATTGTCAAGGCGTCATGTGCTCTCCTGCTCTCATCTGCTTCTCAAACAAGGGTTTGATGCTTAAACCTTGCAGTCTTGACGATGCGTTCCCTTCCCAGTTAATACTTGGCCGTGTCTGAGAGTTGCTGGCCGTGATTTCTGTGGGTGTTGCCTGTCTCCAGTGAGCAGGGATGGTGCTGCTCCTCTGTCCTCCATTGTAGTAGACAGACAGTATCTTAGTCCCCTCTGTTTCTGCCACAGTCTTTGCCTGTGTCACGGCATTGACACCCGTCACATGCAGGAGAGCCAGGAGCTATGATACTGTCTGTAATTTCTGCACAATGAGTACATCTTCTCTGGGATGGTGATGATATGATCCCCCTGGAGTAAGCTATCTGCTTAAAGGAATTGCATCCCCCACCACTGAAAAGTAGAGAGAGGTTTGCGGTAAGATGGAGCAGCATCCCTGCCAAAGCTTCTGCAGATGACTGTGGATGTGGGTATGATGTCTGCAGGGGAAGAGTGATTTAGGTGAGAATATAAGGAAACAATATTCCTAACAATGATGGGCTTGAGTTAGAATCTGTGTGTTCTCAAAGCTATGTGGGTTTGGACAAGGTATTTACCATCTTGGAACCCCAGTTTTCTCATCTGCGAAATGGAGGTGATATTGGTTTATACCTCACAAGGTTCTTGCAAAGACCGTTTAGCAGCCTCATAGTAAATGCTCAGAAAGTGGCAATTCTTTTCACCGATAAGCTATTCATTATCTAGTAGAGAGGCACAAGATTACAATTCTACTTGGAATGCTCTTCACACTTCAGGCATATAAATGTTATGCATCAAGGCCATGTTCAAATGTTACTGCCTTCTAGAAGCTTCACCCCACCTACGACTCTCCTTTTTCCATGGAGTTAATTTTCTCTCCTCTTCAGAAGTCTAGAAATTTTGTAGCTGCCTTTCTCATATCACTTATGACTTTCTAACTTACATAATAAGCTTCTTACAGGCAGGACAGGGGTTTGTTCAACTCAGCACATATTCTGCACAAACAAACAAAAGAAAGATAGGCCTTTTGTCTCCCTCTTTTGGCAGGGGAGGATGTTTCCAAGTGGCTGTTGGCCATTCCTTGGCCTGGATAATCTCGTCTTGCCCTGAACAGAACATGGAGTGACCCAATGATTAATAACTGGCTTTTAGTTTAGGGGAGGCCTGGAAATGCCCATTAAGGGGGGCATCGAGGCATTGCACATTAATCCTAAATATCTCCCCTTAAACCTAAATGAGATAACTAACTGTTGCATAATTCAATAAGAAACCCTGGCTGGGGGCCGCACCACTTTCAGAGTAACCAGTGAACAAGTACCATCCACGAAACTATTAAGTTAATTTAAAATCCTGACAATTTAGCACCACTCTGATGAGATAAGAACCATTTATTAAAAGGCACAGTTCATTAACCCAAATGCTACTGGCACATTTGCTCAGAGAGAGGGGCGAGTTCAAACTTCATGAGGAGGCATCTTCTCTGCCTGCCCGGGAGCCAGCCCTGAGCCCAGCTGCAAGGCCAGGAAACCCCTTGGGAAAGAACAGACAGGGAAGTGTTTCTGACCTCTCCACATTCAATCCACGGGGACGGGAGTGACCAGGCAGTATTTGAGTTAGGCAGAAAATCTGTCAGGGGTCAATTGGAGAGCAGAGAATGTACTAGAAGCTTTGTACCCCCCCCCCCCACACACACACACACACACATACACCTGTGGTGCTCTTCTCTTGCCTGGTGTCCCCAACCTCCTCCCCGGGCCTGAGGAATGTTTCCCACATACATTTTCCATGCTTCATTTTTGTCCCTAGCCACTGAGTGTTTTGAGTCTGCACACCGGGTGCTGCCACCAAACCCCCTGGGCATCAGGGCATCACATGCAACCCTGTACACACACTGACAGGCAAAGGACAACGCCGGTGCACAGGGCTGTCTTCTGTGACACTGTTTGTTTTTTTTTTCTGGCCATGTAACAGATCTGTTTAGGATGAAAACACACTGAATCCCAGGACAGAGACATTTAGTCACCAGAGTTCTCTCCTGGGAACCTTCGCTTTTTCTTCTTTTTAAAAATTCAGTCTTGTAACCATTCTCTGGAGATCCTTGGGCCACTAGTGTGGGCCTGGATCTGAGGCCAATAAAAAAATGAGCCAGTGAGTGCCTAGAGCCAGAGACAGACTTGGCCCTTCTATACTAAAACACAAAAGGTCATGGTGGCTCACACCTGTAATCCCAGCACCCTAGGAGGCCGAGGCAGGTGGTTCCCTTCAGCTCAGGAGTTGAAGACTAGCCTGAGCAAGAGTGAGACTCTGTCTCTACTAAAAACAGAAAAACACTAGCTGGGCATTGTGGCTGGCATCTGTAGTCCCAGCTACTCAGGAGGCTGAGGCAAGAGGATCACTTGAGCCCAAGTGTTTGAAGTTGCTGTGAGCTATCTGATTCCTCGGTACTCTATCCAGGGTGACAGAGTAAGACTCTGTCTCAAATAAATAAATACATCTATAAAATAAAATAAAACACAAAAGTGATTCTGTTTCATTCACTGTAAAAAAGTAAACATATTAACTTTCTGAGTGGTTTTAATAAAGCTGAAACCAGACTAAAAATGAATCAATGCCACCACTAATGTTTGCGTGGGGAAGGTGGCTTTTCCTGTGGTCTTCAGAGCTGTTCAATGCAGAGTTTGTTATGCATTTTCCTAGAGTATGTGCAGGAGGCGGGAGAGAGTTTTTATTCCATTTTCAGAGTAGCTGCCCCCTTTGTCTGTGGTTTCAGTTACCTGAGGTCAATTGAGCACAATTGACTCAATTGAGGTCAATTGAGCACAATTGACTCAGTTGAGGTCAATTGAGCACAATAAAATATTTTTGAGAAAGAGAAGCTATATTTACATACATTTTATTACAATCTATAGTTATAATTGTTCTGTTTCATTACTAGTTGTTAACCTCTTACTGTGCCTAATTTATCAATTACTCTTTCTCATTGATACGTATCTATAAGGAAAAATGTAGTATATTTAGGGTGTGATGCAATCTAAAGTTTCACCAACTGGGGGATCTTAGAACATATAGTCCAAACTAATACAATAAGTTTTCTCATGTGGTAAAATAATTTCTTGCATAAATTATTTCATTGAATTCTTATAATTTCCCAGGGAGATACGATGTCTGTATGGTCACTATACAAATAAGTAACTAGAAGATAAATGAGATTTAACAAATGGGTCCAGTTTCTGGATAGAAGGTAGTTATATTTCATATTTTGGAGGGATGGTATCACTCATGCATGCAGAGCCATCAATTTTTGAGGGAAAAAAAAGATGATTTTTTTCCCCCTCTTTAACTCTAACATTGTCAAGCAATTATCTGCCATTTACTAAACACTGTCCTAACTCTTAAAGATATGAGAGTGAAATGGGACAATTCCCAGTTCTTTTAGTTGGAAGAAATAAATAATAGTCCTTAGCTGGAAGAAACAATATACAAATAAACAAATTAACAAGACAGTTTCAGGAAGCAGTAAGAAGTTACACAGAATACATGATAGAGGAGGCTGGAGCCCAGTTAAGGAAGTTGGAAGAGTGAAGCCTCTCTGAGATGTGAATTATGGAAAGCAGCTGGCCGCAGCGGGTCTGGATGTCGAAGGTTCCAGAAAAGAGATGGCAAATGTGCAGTCCCCGAGGTAAGACCAAACATGGAAGTTTCAGAACCAGAAGGAGGGATGGGGTCAGCAGAGCAAAACCATTGAGGACAGTGGGGACACGTGAGGGTCTCTAAGAGGCAGGTAAGGGCCTAAAGGCTTCAGAGAAGTGCATATTTCATTCAAAGTGTAAAAGCAGAGTGACAAAATCCAAGATACACTTGGAAAGCATGTAGTTGCTGTGCATAGGCTTGATTGTAGGAGGCGTGAGGTGAATGATGGGCTAAAAGTGTGGAAGCCACAGAATCCAACAGGAGGCTACCGCAACTGTCCAGGCCAGACGCCATGGTGCCTTGGATGAAGGCACTGCAGTGAAGGAGAATACATGTGCATTGGAGGTAGACAGATTTTGTAGATAGAATTAATCAGAAATGACAATAGAATTGGTATTAGTGGTGAAGAAAAAGGAGGGACTAGGATAATCCTTCAGTTTTGAGCTCCATCCAGCACCGTGTTTGGGAGTGTGTGCCTGATGGAGGGGGTGGGGGAACTCTGAGAAGGGAAACAGCCTCCCAGTGGGATGGAAGTCAGTGGACGAACAAGTGCCATTTGGGACACATAGCTCATCAATAACAACTGTAATCAATTGTAAGACATACAGTTAGCTCAAGTCCTCCCAAGAAATGGTGATGGACACTTTCAATTGGTCAGACCAGTCTCTCTTGATCTGAAGGTTTGCTATTCCAACAGATTTGGTGATTTCTCTCTGCCTTAGGCAACATCTCCCATATCTCAACAATAAAACCGTCAGACGTGCACATTCTTTTTACCATTGCTTCCATTAGTTGTTGTTTTACAAGATACAACTGTGGTCACCCTTCCACAGACGGAGATAGGTTCTTCCCTATTACCAAATTTACACCATGCTGTTCTGTTTTTGTGCATTTCTGAGTATACGAACATTTTTATTTCAATGCTGAATCATTGCATGATTCAAATGATCACTCTTTGAAGGAATTTCAAACAGCAGTTAACCCTAACACATGTGGTACCAACGATGCCCGTCACTCAACAAAGGGAAGGAAAGATAATCGCGTCTGTGTGTGTGCAGACAATGGCAACTATCCCACCCCCTTGGCAGACAGAGGTTATGAGATGCCATTGGTTGTGGGGTGAGTCCCAATTGCACAGATATAAAAAATGTGAGAAAACATAGGTAAGAGAATGAATGAAATGACTTATGTTTAAGATGTCTTTATAAATTTGGAGTTTGTGACAAGATCTGGGTGGACACACCAATGTGGCAATCACCTATGTATAGAGGTTATTGGAGACCACAGTACTAGATGAGACCTCCCAGGATAGTGAGCCATGGAGGAGACGCCTGAGGATCAGGCCTTGGCAATCCAGCAGATAGAGTTAAGACAGAGGAGGAGAGAGAGTATTTAGGGAGGTTGGAAGAACAGCAAGAGCGTGTGATGCCAGGGAAGCCAAGAGGAACATTTTCCAAAGGCTAAAGAGGGTCAACCGTGTTGAGTGCAGCAGAGAGGCAGATTAAGGATTGGAAATTGACTGTTGCATTTGGCAATATAAATGTTCCCGATGACCTTGATCAGAGACCCGTCTCTGTGAGTGGCTGGACCAACGCCAGACTGGGGAGTTGAAGAGTGAGTGTCGAAGAAGTGAAGACAGTAAATAAAGATCATTCTTTTGTGAAGCTTCACCAAAAGGGGAGCAGAAAAAAAATGTGTCTGCAGCTGAAGCAAGATGTGAGGTCAAGAGGGGTTGTTGATGTTACAGTTGTTTTTAAATATGGGAGACGTTACAGGAGATTTGCATGCTGAGGAAAACGATCCAGTGGAGAGGAAAAAAGCAGTGATGTAGAAGAGGAAGATAATTGCAGGGTTGAAGTCCTTGAGGGGAGAGAGGAGAGGCCCCAGAGCATAACTCGAGAAGCAGAACTCTAAAATGAGAAGGGATATTTTTCCCTTATAACAGGAGTGAAATATGGGTCTACCAATGAGAGGCAGATGCACGGGGAGATTTGGTGCCTGGAAGTTGAGCTACTTTCTCATTGCTTCTATTTCCTCAATGAAATGTGAGTCAGTCATTCCAAAAAGGAATCAGAAGATTTGGGGAAGATTATCCAAATTTGGGGGAGAGGAGAGAAGACCCAGATTAGATGCCTCTAAGGAAAGAGAAGCAAACCTTTTAGGAACACATGGTAGGATTCCTTGGCAGCAGCAAGCACCCATTTGCAATTTGTTACTCTGAGATTTGAAAATGACATCAGATTGTATTATTATTATTATCATTATTATTATCTCATCTAGCAATGACTAGCCCTGCAGGTTCAGCATCAGGCAAAGTGAATTGGTAATTCCAAAGAGGCTTAAGGGGTGGTGCCTGTGCCTCAGTGGGTAGGGCCCTGGCCCTATATACCAAGGCTGGCGGGATGGGACCCGGCCCCAGCCAAACTGCAACAAAAAAATAGCCGGGCAGTGCAGTGAGTGCCTGTAGTCCCAGCTACTCGGGAGGCTGAGGCAAGAGAATCTTCTAAGCCCAGGAGTTGGAGGTTGCTTTAAGCTGTGATGCCAACACACTCTACCAATGGCGATAAAGTGAGACTCTGTCTCTTAAAAAAAAAAAAAAGACGCTTAGGGTTTTGTCAGAAAAACAAAACAGGAAGAGAATGAGGGTCTGCAAGACTGGTTATAAGATTATAAGACCCAAGCATCTATGATAGTAAGAGGAACAGTGAAATGAGAGGAGTGAAAATCTCTGCGGTCCAAGGTGCCGGTCGTGTCCTGTGACTTTTGGAACACAGGGGTAGACGTGTCTCGGATGAGCCACCACTCATGCCCTTGAGTGTCTCACGATTCTATGTGGCAGAGACCCAGATACCTCCAACAGGAAGGATGAGAGTCTGTCTGTGACTGGACTGTAAACAAATGTTTCTTCTCAGGGAACAATGACATCCAGGAGGCCTAAGACCTCAGAATCCAGAAGTTGGAAATGGGTTGGCTGGCTTTTCCTTTATGCAGCCTGAGATTTTTGTACTGCAATTAAATTAGATTCCGACTTCTTTAGTCCCCAAAGCCTAATGAGCATGTGCATGCAATCCGTGTGGAGTGTCCCTTATTTTAATAGTGAACTTTCTTAAGTCACCCCTTCAGTTTCTTTCTCTGCTGGACGACCCTATTTCCTTGCGACATTCTTCACAGGCCCTATGATAAGACCCTTCGGTCATTTCCATCGAGCACCTCTGAGGTCCTATAGCAGATGCTATAAAAGTTTAATAAGTTTTCTGGTAAAGACTCAATAGCACTCATATAGCCAGAGGATATCTCATTCTGCCTGTAGTTTTTAGCCCAGGTTATATTCTTAGTTTTAACAATTACTCTGTAGACACTAGCATTCTCTTGGAGGCTGACCATCTCCCCATCCTATGTAGGCATACCTTTGGTAACCAGTGTGTGGGTTGACTCTTCTTATTTGTCAGGTGGTATTGTTTCTAAGTTCCCATTAGCCCATCTTCTAAAGGTATTTATATAACTCTTTATTTTTCTCTTACTTTCCCAGGGAGCTCATCCATCAAACCCCATGGCCACTGGGCAGGGAGGATTCTACAACCTTTGCTTCTGTTTTCTCTATGACCTTCTTACCTCTCTTTGCATAGAGAAGAAATTATTCCCATGGACTTTCTCTCTGAATACTTCAGTGTAAGCTGCTAAATATTAGAGATGTTCTTCTCTGTCAGTCTCACTGCTTCTGTCTGAGTATTTGTAACAGAGATCACAATAATTGCTTCATGTAGATCCAACATCATATCATTATAGTTATGATATTTCATGTGTTTCATCCATAACATTATTTTTGGGATATAATCTATGATCAGGGCTTTGTAAAGCCAAATGCTTCTACCTGTGTAAATTAGTGAAGACCTTTTGTCCAGTTCCTGCTGGCTGTCTTTCCAAAGTTAGTACGACAAGAAGCAGCTATGGTAGAGTAACTCCCAGCTCGCAGGGATGCTATTCCACAGGAGCAAGGTACCTTCTGCAAAGGTGTCAGTGGTTGAGGAAGACATGGATAACTGTCTCTCATGCATCTGTAACTAAGAGACCAAGTGGTGGCCATTAGTCACAGTCTTGGTGAAGGTCCTCGCTTAAATTAATATATATATTATATATATCCAGCAACCTGACTCAAGTAATGATGAGGATAATTATGGGAGAATGAAGAAGTTTTTGATGATAAGTCTAAAGAAAATCTTTCAGTTTATGACCTGACTGCCCCAAATAGAACATCTTATTCAAATACCCAATGTCCTCAGGGAGGAGGGGGCACACAATGGGCATGAACGACGTCCAGTGGACGGCAGAGAAGTGAGCAACCAGTACGGGCACATCTACATATCCACAATCAGAACATAATGTCTCTAATTATTGAATACCTGCCACACACCCACACATCAAGCTCAGTCCAACATTACTTCACTTGTCCTTATAAAAAACATACAGAGAAAAGTGTTATAGCTCCATTTAATGAAGTTGAATAACTTCCTCTTGTCATCACAGTCAACAGAGGGCCCATTAGGGATTTAAAACCTTTCTACCTGTTTTCAAAATCCGTGTGTTAGCCAGAGGAAACAATTAACAAGAGGCATCCCTGTAGTCTAACTGAATAAACACACTTTCTCAAATACTGCAGGCATCTGGGTGGGAAGAGGTAGAGCTAGGAGCTCTACCAAAGACTGGGAGCTTAGTCTTTGCCTGGCATGGGAACGCTTCATGTGTGTAAGACCTATCGGATTTTTTACAAAAGGCTAAATACGTTTGGCATTGGGGATTCTAAGGGTTTTAATCTCTCTGTTGCTGGTTTTGTTTTTTGTTTGTTTGTTTGTTTGTTTGTTTTTTGCAGCTTTTGGCCAGGGCTGGGTTTGATCCCACCACCTCTGGCATATGGGGCCAGTGCCCTACTCCCTTGAGCCACAGGTGCCACCCTCTCTGTTGCTGCTTTTGTCTCTCCTCTCTCTGTCTGGAAGTTTCTGTCTCCATGCACACTTCACTCTTGTTTTCCTGTTTCTGAATGGGGAAGAGGCCAACTGTCAGGGATGGTCAGTATCAGACTCGAGGCCCTTAGGAAGCCCAAACTTACACCCTGAGGGAGGTTAAAGAAAACCAGTTTTATTCAAAGCTCAAGGTAGAGAGAATAGAAATACTTTATTAGAACACATGTCCTAGATTTTCTAAAACATTCTTTCTTTCAAATGCTTAGGTCCCTTGTCCGTGGAAGCCTGTCTACACTTGTAGGCACCAACTTCCAACTTAGTGCATAGGGTTTCTCTGTGAAAAGGGACACTTCAGATTTCCTTGTCTGGTGTCCAGCCTGGTCCTTGGATTCGGAAAAGAAGGGGAGTAGCAATGTGTTCTGCATTGAAAACGCACCATTTACATCTATTCTGGAACTTCATCACCAAAATCGTGTTATTGTTGATAAAACCAAAGCTGAGACTGAATAAATAAATTGCTCAAGGTCACATAATTAGTGGTATAATCAGGATTCAAACAAGGCCCCTCTTGGTCTAAATCCCATACTTCTGACACTACAGAAATTTAGAACATAGATGTGGTCCAGGAATAACGATTATGCATTTTGAGGGAGCTCCTCTGGGGCTTTGCACTTCAGAAAAAGAACATGCTTCTCAGTTCAGGGAATAGGAGCCTCAACACTGAGTCTTCAAAAACACTAATGGGAAGAGAGACTGAGTTGCAATTTATTCAAGACCTCTGAGGGGACATGAAGAGAGTTTGGAAAGAAGGGACAGGTGATGTCCTAATTCTCCATTCCCTGACAGCTCCATGCTGCAATACTGTAAGTTTTATGGGGACCCTTTGCAGCTTCCTTGTGGTGTTAAGGGTGGACAAGGGAGCAAGGTGCCTACCTTCTTCCCGTGACTGCAATGCACTATCAGCGAGGAGCTGTATAAACACAGTCAGGCCTCAGACACAGCAAACATTAGGGCAAGCCTCACGAAAATGATGTTTTGGCACATCAAAATGGGTGAATTTAAGCAATTTCATGTGGCCCAACCTAACACTATGATCATCTACACAGAGTTCTCCCACAGAGTGGCCAACAGAGGCTGCTGCCTGAGGCACCACCCATCAATTTCTGTGCAGGAAGCAGAGTCCTATATTGACCTCTCTCCACAACTGGCTTCCGAACAGGTGGTGAGCAAACAGAGCTGACCTCATGATGACCATGACCTGCCTCATCACACCTCCCCTCAAATGTCTGGGGACACTGGGTGAGGGGGCTCTGAGCACCTAGGATAAGAGTGGAAGATTGGGGGTTATCCTATCACCGTGTGTGTTCTGATGTCCTTCTGTCTTCTCATCTGTAAAATTAGACAAATGTAGCAACATTGTAAAAGTGAACAGAGAGAGTGCACAGTAGCAGTTAGGGCCACACTGACCAACCCAGCACATAGTAGGCAGTCAGCAGATTTAAACCACAACTAATGTTGGAGCCTATTGTCTGGGGCTGTTGAGCCCTGAAGTCTGTACATCAAACTTGCTGCAGGACCGTCCCAGCTCTCAGTATCGAGAGTAATCGCTCCATCTCTAACCACTCTTGCTATCCCTGAAGACGAAGTAGTACAGGAGAGGTTGAGAGGAAGATAATTGTTAGCCCCATGGGTTCTAGCCTGGGATGAAGACCCTGGCAGAAAACTAAGGATGCCTATTTTTTGTTTGGGATGCCCAGTGAAAAGGGGGTTTCAAGGGTGCTTAGGGTAAATAGGCAGATAAAGCATTATTACAGCTGCAACCTGTCTTTCTCAGCCAGGCTGCACTGCTCATGCAGCTTCCAAATACACATGGATGCTACTGTGTTTAACCTAATACAAATTGTTTAGAAGTGTTACAAAATGTATAGCAGTTTTCCTTATATTTTTTCCAATCATTGCATACTAAAAATGTAATTATTTTTATGTGAAAACTCAAGACATTTTTCAAGACTTTTTTTTAGAAACTCTGAGGACTCCCATACAATGGAAGAAATGTAAAACCAAGAGGAGAAAGACTTGACTTTCGGTGTAAGTGTCCCATTTCCAACTGACTGTGGGGCCTCTGCTCCTCCCTGCCTCAGTTTCCTCTGAATGAAATAAAAGAATTGGTGGTAACAGTATTTCTAGTGATCTAGGAAATAATTGTATGATAAAACCAGAATAAGGCCGTAATCATAGAGATGTTCACAGAAATATTATTTATAACAAGAAAAAATGAGAACAACATAAATGCCCAAACACAGGGTAATGGAATGGTACCTCGACTTGATGTAATATAATGAAACCAATTAAAGTGATGTTCACTAATACTATGTAACGACATGGAAAATTGCTTCTCATCTATTCTTAAGAGAAAAAAAAAATCAAGATATAAATGATAGGATTATAACTATATAATAAAACCCATAACTGAGAATAAGAAAAAAAATCAGAAATACATTGAATATAATTGTTCATGAGTGACTTTAAATCTTTTTAAAGCTACTTTTTCATGGTTTCCAAATTAATAAGTGTACATTACTTAAACTGAACACAATGCATCAATAAGCATCAGCTGAGAGTGTTGGGTTAAACATTTCCCAAAGCCATTTGAGTTCTAAAATCCAACACCCGTCATGAAGATTTAAAGACATAATAGATTCATGAAAGCCCTTTCAGATCCACACAGCCCTGCACAATTAGAAGGTCTCACTGTTATTAACTTGCTACCAAGCAAGAACTACTGTGTGCCCACGCACAGAGAAAAGTAACCACAGAGAGGGAAGCAGATGATACTCCTCACTTGGTGTGAGAACTTTCTGGCCAGAATATTCTTGATGCAACCTTTGGAAGAATGAATTTCACACAGCTTTTTGACATGCAGCCCTCTCTGCCCTTTGTACTGACATAATTGTCAAGCAGATTTTATTGCATTCTCAAGTGAAGGGCAGACAGATGGCCAGAGCCCAGCTGGGGGACTCAAATCTACTTAGAGCAGGCGTCCTCAAACTTTTTAAACAGGGGGCCAGTTCACTGTCCCTCAGACCGCTGGAGGGCTGGACTATAGTTAAAAAAAAACAAACTATGAACAAATTCCTATGCACACTGCATATATCTTATTTTGAAGTAAAAAAACAAAACGGGAACAAATACAATCACACCGCCTCGTGTGGCCTGCGGGCCACAGTTTGAGGACTGCTGACTTAGAGTATCAGGGATGCTCTTCAGGGTAAGGGGAGCTGAGGATGTCCCTGTAAGAGATTAGGACAGGCAGGCAGGCAAAAAATGAACCCAAATGGCTGATGGGATTTCTCAGAGAAAACCCCCAGGAAGCCCATTCACATGTGGCAAAGCCCAAGGGAAGGAACTCCAGCTCAATGAGGGATCAGCTCAGGAAAGTCAGTTGTTAGCCCAAATCACAGGTCACCCGTCACAGTTCCTGCCAGAGTAGAAACAACTGACAGGGCCTGTTTTTATTTCAGCAAGACGGATCACCTCATTCCCACCTGAAAAAAAGCTGAGGGAGCAGACAAAACAGGGTGAAATAATACAAAACTAGAAGGTGGGCTTAAATCCAGGAGATGTGGGTTTGACCTGTGATCCTGCAAACTACAATCTACATCCACCTTGGACTAGCCACATACCACTCCTAGTTCAGTTTACTCATGTAAAAACTGGGTCAACCCCCCCTGGAGGAGGGTTAAAGAAAGTTAAATGAAATAACAGGTGAGATACCTGGTAGCTACTAGGCCCTGAGGTGCCTTCTCATTTTAACACTTGGATTTGAGGCAGCCTGGAAAATAAATTCAAGTGTGTGGTTCCAAATGTCCAGCACCAACTCGTGTTGGCACCAAGAAAAATAAGTGAGTCAACATGAATTAAATATATATGTCTGACTTTGCCAAGCCATTGGTGTTTGTTCTTATTAGAGCCTTTAAAATCTGGGGCTTGAACTTGACAAAAGAAGGAACATTTACGAGTTCAGATGGTCACAGCAACCTGTGACCTGAGTCACAGGTTAGTCCTGAGTCACTGCGATGACGCCTTGGGAAGACTCACACGCAAGCAACAAAATCACAGGGGCCTTAAAAATATGGAGTCAAAAGAAAGAGAAATAAAACTACTCAAAGTTGCAAGGCTCAGAGAGATTAAGTGACCTACTCACAGCTGCACAGTTAATAAATAACAAAGTTGGTGTTCAGATTTACGTTCCTCCATTCCCAACATAACATTCCTTTGCCATGTAGTTTTTGATGACTCAAAATATACTTTTCTGACTTGTGAGATATGGCACACATTCCACAGACCTGGAGGCTTGAGGGCATAACGTACTCGGGCACCCTGCCATGCTAGGGTCAGCATCTCATATAGGAACATGGCAGAGATACGCATGAAATAATGCTAATACTGATGTCTTGCACTGAGATTGGTTTTTAAAGTCTAGTAAGTCTTTACAGCCTTTTCATTGGGGAGGAGACAGAGACTCCGTTTTATAGAGGAGGGAGAAGTCTCAATGTTTTGCCCAACATCTCACAGCCCATCAGTAGCACAAAAGAAGCAACTTTCCTTGATAGGAAGAAAGAGAATTCTCTCTACCTGACCCCATTCCACCTGCTCTTCTAGAACATGTCCTAAGTGCTGGGAAGTGACACGCACAGTTCCAGGCTGAGCTCACCCTCTGAACTCTTTACTCTGCCCTCACCTGTGACAGTCACAGCACTGTGTCAGGATTCTGGGGCTTAGTGAGTGACACGGGAACTCCTCACAAGTTGCTGCCTGGGCCCTGGGATTCCAAAGATATCAGAATGTGCTTGTCTGCCCAGAACTTGAAGCCACTGGGCATTTTTAAAAGATAAATATAAGCCACCAAAGAACGAATGTGTTGACATCTGGTAGTGGGGATGGGCAGAGGAGTCAACCAGACTTTATCAGCTCCACTGTGCCATTCCCAGGCGGGCAGCTAGAGGCACCAGCACTTCTCCCTTTACAGTTTTAACTAAAAGGAGCATTCCAGAGGTGAATTAACATTTAAAAAGAATGTAAAAACTCAGAGCTGTTCTAATGATGATTAATGGAGAGCTATGAGGGGGCCATGACCTGCCAGTGTCATTAAACGGATTGGCAGGTTTCTGAGCATTAATTATAAATAGCCACAGGAGTTCTCCTGCTTCACAGAATGATGATAAATCCAAGTCTGAGACAGAGAAGAAGAAAGGAAGGCAAAAAGGGAAAAGTTTGCATGTGTGTTGGAGGGAGGGAGGGAGAGAGAGAATAAGAATGAGATAAATGATAAATTAGCCCCTGCCAGTCAATCACATTTTCTAAATGTTTTATGTCCCAAAAGCTATAAAAGCAATATTCCTCTCTGCCCTTATTGGAACCATTTCTGTTCGACAATCACATCAGTTTCCTCGGGGATTTCGACTGCAATGTGCTATGCCTTTTCTTTTTCTATTTACTCTGCAGCCTGTGACCCAGGAAGGGTCAGAGCTCACATACAAAAGGGCCAGAGAGACACTCAGTGACCAGGAGCGGTGGCAGGCAGGAGTGAGGGGTGCTGGCAGGTGCTGGAGGGGGCCGTGGGGAGGGGATTCACCCTGGCCAAGTAAACAAAAGCAGAAGGGCTGGTGGTCCCCATCTGGGAAGGCCTCAGAGAAAGGTCAGCGTCTAACAAGCAGCAGTGAGAGCTCACCAAAAACTTGGCTGACTTGTTCACCTGTAAGGGCCAGGAGAGCAAGGACCAACCGGTTTTCATCTATTTTATTTACTGCTTCATCCCCAGAGCCTACAACAGCCCCTAGTGCATCACTGGTACTGCAAATATTTGTTGAACACAGGAGGGATGAATGAGCTTATCCATGACTGAGAACGCATGGGCCTTATTCAGAAGCTGAGGTCAAGGCTGGAAAGGCTGGGTCCGCAGAGCCTCCAAGTAGATGGACACTCAGGTAGGGGACACACCCCTGCTCTCCTTCCCAGATGGCCTTTGCTGGCCTTGCAGTGATGTGATGCTGGCCTTTCTCCCAGCTGCTCTCAGAGTCACTGCATCTCCTGGCAGATGAGAGCAGAGGGGTGAAGGGACTGCTCCGACGTCACTCAGCCAGCCAGTTGAAGGGCCAGACTGAGTCCCTTCTAGTTCTCTCTTCATGGCATAGCCTGCCTCTCTCCTTCCGCCCTCAACTTCCCAACAGGTGGGCCAAGTGATCTCAGCCACATAGGGGCTGAATGCCAGATGAAAGCTGGGCCAGGCATAGGCAGCTGTCCCTGGGAGGCCCTCCAGAGGCGACCAGGCCCTTCCATATCTTGGCCATTTACCCATAGTGGCGAAGAGATGAAGACAGCGGGTGGGGCAGGGAGAGAAATGACAGCGGTCAGGGGAGAAGGGGAGAAAAAAGCTAGGATGGGGAATAACAGATACTCCTGGACAAGGTGTGTTTTTTGCGTTCTGCTCCTTTCCAAGGCTTTCCACTGCAAGTCATTATTTCAGCTGATTGGAAAATCGTGTTGAAAGACCTGCTTCTCCGGTACGATTTTCTTCATCTCCTATTAGTTGCAATACAATTACAGAGAATACATCAATTCCTGGCCTGCCTGCTGCTGCTGCCAGAGCCGCCTATTAAAAAGCGGCTTTATTAATGGAATTGTACATCTAGGATTAATCGGCTTGCGTTGGCCATTTACATTTCTCATTCCACAAGCACTTTTGTTTGCTTAATAGGCTGGAGGAGGTAGGAAATGACACAACAAAAGCCGCTCCCAATTGCCACACGTATCACTGGTGGATTTAATATCCCTTTCCTTCTTTCATCCTCAAGTGCTGCATTGGGATAAGATCTGGCACATGTCACTAGGGAAAAGCGACGCCAGCCAAACGGCAATTGGTGGAGACGAGGGAAGGAGGGAAGGACGGAAGGAAGGGCCGAGAGAGCCGCGTGGGCTAAGGGGAGGTCTCGGAGCTGACAGGGAGAAGCACGGGACTCTGCTCCTATTCACAGGCTCAGGAAAGCAGGACCCCAGGATGGACAGGGGAGAGGATGGAGGGTGCCACCCTGCACTCCTGGAACCCTCGTGCTCTCCCCTTGGCCAAGAGCAGCCCCTCTGTGAGCTGGCCTTTACCCAGGCCTAGCAGGTCATGCTGGACCTCCAGGCCCCCCATCTACCCATCCCTCCATCACTTCTCTCCCATTTGTGGTTTAGGGTTAGTAAATTCCAAATCCCTCTTCTACTACGTCAAGCAAAGCACAGTTTGCCATGAAAGACACTACGTGTGCAGAGGTGGGGAAAACACACAGGCCCAATTGGCATTTTACTTTCCTTTTGGCATGGACCAACCTGACAGTGCAGGGGTTCCTTCAGAATGTGTGTGGGGGGGGGGGGGGGGAGATTAAGAGCATCATAGCACCATCCTTGAATGCAGTGGAGTCTAGGAGATCAGCTTGCACATGGCTGTCTGTGGCAACATCCTGCCTTGGAGAGGGTGTTCCAGAGAGAGAGCCCAGCTCAGCACATGAAGGTTAATCCTGCCTGCAGGGCAGTGGTGTGGAAAGTAGGCTAGAAGGGAGCCCTCCCTCAGCCTGTCAGCTCTCCAGAGTGTGGGCATGATAGAGTTAAGCACATGTGGGCCTTCACTTACCCTTCATTAAAGAAGGGGAAACCCAGTCCCCCCATGTTGGCCTCTAGGAGTCCCTGGGAGAGCAGAGAATGGCACAGACACCCCCAGGGAAAAGTCACTCAAGCATAATAGACCTTGGGCTTTTTAATCAAATTCTGATCTCAAGAGAACTCAGCCTTCCCGGCCTGCAGGCCTGCAGAGCAGGATGGGTCCTGGGAGGAGGGCGGATAGGTCTGCCCCTGGGTGGGGCTTCTCCCTTAGGAATAGGCATCACGTGTCCTGTCTGGGCAGGCGACCACCTGCTCCAGGAGCTGTTGCTTATAAAAACCCATCCTTCCAAAGGAGAAGCTTTATTGCATTGGCTGCTTCCCCTCCCCCGCCCTGTCAAAGAGCCAGGGAGGTCTGTGCAGGTCAGACATGATGGACAGCTCAGGCATATGAAGCCCAAACCCCTTCCCAGCCCGGGGCTCGGCGGTCACACAGACGGCTCCCGTCCTCAGGATGATATCGCCACGGCAGCAGAGTCAATGTATGTTGAAGCACTGTAATATAGTATGACTTTTTGCTTTAATGGAATTTTCCTAGACCACTAGGAAAAAAAGACTCCATTAACCACACTACAAAGGCCTCTACTTATTAGTATTTTAGAACA
The DNA here is from genome assembly GCA_963574355.1 of Loris lydekkerianus. Taxonomy (NCBI): domain Eukaryota; kingdom Metazoa; phylum Chordata; class Mammalia; order Primates; family Lorisidae; genus Loris; species Loris lydekkerianus. The sequence continues at coordinate 4,739 of CAUYPK010148308.1, read as the reverse complement.
GTGGCAAAACATTTTTTGAATCTAATTATTGCTGACAAATATGAAAATTAAAATCAAAGTTACATTTTCAGCTACAGTGCCTCATATGCCAGCCTTCTCTGACTTCGACTACTGCGTCAACACATTTATCCTTCCAATAGTCACAGCAGAAGATCGGTTATTTTTCCTCTCCATTCATACCGTCCCCTCTCCTCCTCCTCTCCCCCGACTCCTTCCCAGCTTGGACCCTATGTATTTGGAAGCATTAAATCTGACATTTCATCTCACTGGCTGGCCCTGGACACAAAAATGAGCTTGGAGGGTGCTGGGGAACCTGCTTCCGGCTCCCACCCCGCTCCTCCTGCCCCCAATCCCAGCCTGATTTTTTCAGATAAAAGTCATTTGACTGATTTCAAATTCCTCATGATATCAGGACAGAAAAAAAAAAAAAAAAAGAAAGAAAGGGGACTTGTCAACACCTTTCTTTCTTTTCCTCTATTAAGCATACTGTAAAAATCAATCCCTTTTGTCACTTCACTCTGCTTGCGAGAATGTTTAATGGATGTCAAGGGAGCTAATGATCGCTGGTAGAAAATTCATTTGCTATTTATAAAGTACTCAGTACTCAGGTGGGAAATTAACATGAGGCAAGGAGTGGGGCGGGGAGGGGCTGGGCTGGCAGGAGCAAGCTGGGGGCCTGCCAGGCTGGTGGTGGCTTTGTGTAGGTGGCACCCAAAGCGTCAGGGGCCAGAAGCCCAAGTGCACTGAGACCATGTGGGATTGTGCAAGAGTCTAAGCTCAGGAAACCCACAGACCTGGGCAAGTTGACCTTTCTGAGCCAAAATTTTCTCAGCAATAAAATAATATCTACAACATCTACCTTACAAGGTTGTCAAAGGATTAAATAAAATATCACACATAAAACATTTACCAGTGCCTGGCACATAGTACTAGTACACGTGTAATAAATGTTAAATGTCTTTCCCCACAGCCCCATGTGGTTAGGAAGATCAGCATGGGGTGATCTCAGCTGGAAGTGGCCACTGGTGCTCACACACAGGCCCACCTGCAAACCCAGCCTGGGGTGCCCAGGCAATCAGCTCAGCTAGCCGTTCTCAATCTGGAGTGTACATCCGAGTCACCTGGATGGCTACTTAATACGCCAATTGCTGAGATTGGGGGGCCTCTTCTTGAGATTCAGAGCCAGCAGGGCTATGGTGAGGCTCAAGAATGTACATTGGTAACAAGTACCTAGGGGACGTTGGTGCTGCCGGCCAAGGGCCACACTTCAGAACCACAGAGATACACATGCCAACTGAACCATCTCCCTGAAGTGCTAGTGTGATGCTGTTTCCCAGGCCTGGTCACTCTTCCCTTCCTAGTACCTCTTAGATTGACAGATGGAACAAGTCCTTCCCTAGCCCTGACTTCAATCCAGGACAGGAAGCAGAATTTTGAAGCAAATCACTGAATGTGAGTTAATCCCCTTCCAAACTTTACATCACTGGTCAAGCAGAAGAGGCAAGTGCGGAGGTTAATTTTCTGCTTTTCTTCAATGTGTAGCCAGGCCTCAGTTTTCCCTCCCTGTGTGCAGTGGGTTCCTCTGGGGTTCAGATGGGTGGACTTTGCTCCTCCCGGCACACCCACCCGCACCCCCAGCTCTCTCAGTCCTACCTGGAACTCCAGCTCAGAGGGCTCTGGTCGGCTCCACCCCTCACCTCTCTTCTAGTGTCTCCTTTTCCTGGGCTTTCCTCGGATGCTTCTCTGTTATATTTGGATTAACTGCAAATCTCCTTTGATTACTCACTCTCTGTTGAAACAGACAACCTGTTGCCACGTGTTTGATTGCTGAATCCCAGGGGAGCTCCTGCCTGTGATGCAGCCAGTTACAGCACACTCAGCACTGCACACAGGCGTCGAGCTGCTAATTCATTGTCTAAGAAGTTGCTTTCAGTTTCTGATTTTTCAATAATAAGCTTCTCACCGAGCCCTTAAGCTGTGGAAATAAGCCAAAAACTGCTTTTCTGGTCATTTACATAAACATAAGCAGATCAGGAGGGGGGAACGGCAATAATGTTACATATTATTCCTAGGGCTCTGGAAGTCCTGGAGAAGACAGACCATCAACCTTGCAGGTCTGGAAAAGCGCAGTGGGAAGTAGGCTGGCTTGCAGGAAACTGGACATCAAGGCAGACGATAAATCCTGAAATTTCTCCTGACGCCCCGGCTGCTGCTTGCCGAGGCTCGGTGGATATTCTGGGCACCAGCAAATTGTTCTGTCAGCAAACCGCTCCCTCAGCTGCATCTTGTTAAGGAGATTGTCACTCATTACCTACACCCTCAGAGGGTCTCACCCTCTGATGTGGCATCCTGTCACCTGGGACAGGTAAGGGAGAGGCCCCAGGAAACCTGCCCAGGAGCCAGAGCCCTGGGGAGGGAGCTCAATCTCCAGGAAGGATGTAGGTTCAGGGCCTTACCCATAATAGATACTCAAAGGAGAATTTTCTGGCCTGTGGGCTACTTCCAACCACGGTCTATTTCTTTCTCCCTATATTCATTCTCTCTTGTCCCCAACTCCCTCTTATGACCCCTCCAAATATAGATTTTACAAATAACCCAATGAGCCAGAAATAGAAGCATTCCTTTTTTCCCCCCTGCCAAATCATACACATCCTCATTAACATGTACATAAACAGGCTATTAAAACTTCTCCCTTTTAGATACTGATTCCAACCAAGCTATTTCCTTTATGTTCCTAATACTTATGGGCAAAAGGTAGGATGCCTGATAGAAAAAGAAAAATGGCCAATTTAAATTTGAATTTCAAAAAAATAACATTTCTTATTATCATATGTGCTGTACATAATACAAAATCATTTGTTTATCTGGAATTTAAATTTATCTGGTATCCTGGATTTTTATTTGCTAAATCTGACAACCCTAGCAAAAAAGAATGTATATTTACTTACACTGTAAGTAAATGTATGTACATATTTATATGGTTACAGACAACCCAGCTTCCCTGGTGTAGGAGGTTTGGTGGGTTTTTCTACAGTGGGTACAAGTGAGTGAAAAAGAGGCTCCTCCCACTGGGCGTGGCCATGACCTCTGCTCACTTTTAACCCCTTAGTGCCCAGCCCTAAGAGTGGCCCTGCCAGCAAGAGCTCCCTCCACTTACTTGCAACACCTGACGTCTTTAAGTCAGTGGGTTTCAAACTTTGCTGTGAATCACCTGAAGGGCTTTTTCTTTCTTTCTTTTTTTTTTTTTAAGAGGTGGTCTCCAGTCCAGGGTCTCACTATAGCCTCAAACTCTTGGGCTCAAGCAATCTTCCTGTCTCAGCCTCCCAAACAGCTGGGGCTACAGGCACACAGCACCACCCCTGACTGATTTGTCTTTTTTTTTTTTTTTTTTTAAATAGACAGGGACCTGCTATATTTCCCAGCCTGGTCTCAAACTCCTGGCCTCAACCTCCACCATGGCCTCCCCAAATGCTGGGGTTATAAGTATAAACCACCATGCCCAGCCCTGAAGGACTTCTTGAAACACAGATTTTGGGTGTAGTCCTCTGCTTCCTGGTTCAGAGACCGTGGTTGGATATCCAGGATCTAATGCCACCAGGTGTCAATAATGCTCCCTGTTTTCCTATGGCAGGTTAGAATTGGGGTCCCCACAGAGGCTTAGTGTAAAAACAGTGGGTTAGAGTAGGTTTCAAAACACTTCTGCTCTCCTTATTGTTTTTTTTTTTGAACGAATGCCAGATTTATTTTTTAAAAGGTTTGAAGTGAAGCAACATCTGTACATATTTATGGGGAATGTGACATTCTGGTACACATACAGGACGTGCAATCATCAAGTTGGCATCTTGGGGTATCTGTCACCTGCAGCGCTGACCATTTCTGTGTGTTGTAATCATTTCAAGTCCTCCCTTCCAGCTATTTTAAAATATACAAATACACAATTTCATCTTTGTTAATGATAGCCACCCTATTCTGCTGGCGTTGTTCTTTCTTGTCTTTCCCTGGCCTTATTATTTCATTGCCCTCAACATCAAAATGAGGATGTACCATGTCGATCTTGTAGAAGGGATATTCCCAGTGGAGAGCAGCACTGCAAAAATACAGAGCTGTGGAAGGGCTTCAGCTGCAGTGCCCTGAGGGGCCATATGGCAAAGTTAGGAGGGGAATGCTGGAGACAGAGCCAGGGAGAGAGGCTTGGTCGCAGGTGACTGTGTCAGGAAGGCCCAGGCACCAACACCTGTCCTGTCAACAACCCCGAGAAAACTGTGGCTTTAAATTTTCCAAAATGTATTGAGTGACAGAAGTTTCCACAAATGTGATTCAGTTAAACATGAAAAGTGTATTCCAAGGATGTTTAAATATCCTATTTTACAGATGAGGAAAATAAAGGCTTGGAAAAGTCAATTCCTAAAGTTAGAGTTAATGATAAGACTGGGATGAGGCTAGGATGCTGAGTTGCTGTGGAAATCAATAAATATATTTCATGTAGATATTCTCTTGTAAACTGTAAAGGTAAGACTATCCCTTTGTACTTCCTGAAACAACCAATGCAAGGAAAGAGTAGGCAGTGAGCTTGGGTCATGTCCGGGAGATGGTTTTATTTATTTTTTTTATTAAATCATAGCTGTGTACATTAATGAGATCACACCTTTCACCATTAACTAAGATAGACTCTCACTGGATTAAATATTTAAACTTAAGACATGAAACTATAAAAATACTAGAAGAGAGTGCAGGGAAAA
>CAUYPK010148306.1:0-10286 GCA_963574355.1 Loris lydekkerianus | reverse complement strand
AGAAACTAGGCAGCACCTTACTCAGGTGATCAAAATCTACATCATCCATGAGGGACAGATGGACATTCTGTGCTTCCAGGTAATAATACGTCCCACGGAGAATGCAACCTAACCGTCCTACCCAGCACTAAGGAAGCATCCTCATCTGGAGCCTGGAGAGTGCAGGCTTTTGATTAAGGGATGTGTGAAAACAAAGGAATGAATTTATGTATTACTTAATCAGTCTGCTTCAGAGGATTCAATCCTACAAAATATAGGGTCCAGAGAAAGAACAGAAAGAATCTCAGGTCTAATTCAAACTCTGCTTTCCAGGTGATGTGAGCAAGACAAGGGGTCCCATCATCACTTGGTCTGAGCTCTGTTCCCCTCATGCGAGGGTGTTCCAGCACCTTTCTGGGTGGCTGGCCATCAGTTGTTCCGAGGATGTTATCCTATGGGGCTAACTTGTGTCTTTTGTTGATTTCCAGATGTAAGCAAAAGGCTGGTAAGATAATGTGTATTTCTCCGTATCTATTCTCTCACCTCCTTTCAGCTCATGGGCAGTAAAGCCAAAAACAGTACCAAACAGAGCTTAGGGGTTTACATCGGCATATCACTGGGAAGACAGAAGCCTTGTTCCAAGTTTCAGATAACCTGCTCCCTGTGGTTCCCCTGAGAATTTCCCGCCATGCCCAAGGAAGCTCAGCTGGGAATGTAAGTTATCCCCTCTGAATCAGCACCTGATGGGTGGTGCTGTCCCCACCTAGCTAGAAGTTGCAGGTCTAAGAATCACAGGTTGGAAATGGTGTGGCACCATCACCATTCCCTCTAGTGAGCCACTAGCAAAATTCTTCTTTTTCTCGAGACTCTGTGCTCCTCTGGCCCAGAGTCTTAGCCCCAGAGGGAGGAGTGCTTTTGCCCAGAGGTACGGCAATGACTCCATAACTTCCACAACCTCCCGTGGAAGTCAAGGCTGCCATCTGGTCACTACGGGCTCCTCATGTTTCTGAGTCAACAAGCTCAGGAGGGAGTGATGGTGTTGGCTGGGGCGGTTGATCCAATTCTCAAGGGGAATTAGCTGCTGCTCTACCACCAGAGGTAGGGAAGAGCTGTCTGGAAGATGAGATCCCTTAGGCTGTCTCTTAGTATGACCATGCCCTGTGATGCTATGACTAAGCTCAAAAGAAAGTGACAACAACTCAAACCGGGCAGAACAACGGAAGTCTAGATCTTTCAGGAATGAAGGTAAAAATCCATCACCAGCCAAAGTGCTTGCAGCGGGCAAAGGGAATACAAAATGGGTAGTGGAATGAGGGAGTTACAAATGGCAGCTATTACCGGCTCTGTGATCACCACGAATATTTCCTCTCTATTTTGTTGAGGATATGTTTGTGTGTATTCATACAGAAAGTAATCGAATACCTTTGCCTTCTTTCTTATTCCCTTATCATGTAACATACAATGCATTGGCTTTATTTCAGAATTCTGGTATTGTCAAGTCTACGTCACTGTATTTAAGTGATGCAATACCAAGAAAAAGGGTAAACATCCCTCAAGGACTTTGCCTTCTTGTGGGAAATCCATTAGTGAGTTTTGGTTGTTGGCAGGATAGTTGCACCATGTTGGGTAGAATTATGCCCCTGCTATTGTCTTTATTTGAAGATTAAATATGTTGTAAGAAGATGCATATGGGTGTCAAGCAGAGGAAGGGTGGACTTATGATGCTTAATTGTATGTGTTAACTTGACTTGGATAAGAGATGCCCAGATAACTGGTAGAACATCGTTTGTGCATGTCTGTGAGGGTGCTTCAGAGAAGACATTAGCTTGAAGTTGGCAAACTGTGTGAAGATGGACTGGTACCATCAATCTGTTGACGGCAAAGTAGGGTGAATCTGCTGTCTCCACCTGGGCTGGGACATCCATCCTCTCCTGCCCTTGGTGCTCCTGGTCTCAGGCCTGTGGAATCAAACTGAGTCACCACACCTGCTCTCCTGGCTGTACAGATCATGGCAGGCCTGGGGACTTTTCAGCCTCCACAATCACATGACCCAAAGCCTGTAATAAATCTATTCACATATCTACATACCTCCCTCGGCTCTGCTTGTCTGGAAAATCCTGACTAACGCACCTTCTCTATTTGCTATAAATGAGAAAACATCCTTCTAGATCTTCAAGGATCCTCGTGACTCATAAGGCTCCCAGAGCAACTGGAAAATTAAACAAATTTAGTGAAACAAAAATTGATTATTTTTTAGATAAAGCAGCATTGGGTAATTAGTGCTTTCATCAGCTTTCATCAGTTTTCATGTAGATATCACCAGAGACCCTGAAACCCTAGTTAGGGCCCCAGTTGTCAAAGGAGAACAGGGTGGGACAGGGAGGGAAGTGCATTAGAACATCGTTACAGGAAGGTGGGCCATGCCCTTGGGTTCCAGAATACCTCCAGGAGACTCTTTTAAAAATGCTTTTTTTTCACTATCTGTGTGACCTTGAGCAAGTTTCATAACCTCTTAAGCCTTGGTGTCCTCCTTTGTACAAGAAGATGATGATGCTAACAATACAGACTTTCCATGGATTTGCACATCATTTCAGCTCCATGAACAATAACAAAATTAGAAGCTACTGTTTTCCCATGGCCATAAAGAGTTATGGACTCTTGCTTGATGTTAAACTCTATGTAGGTTCTTTAGAAGGACTCTATAGAGTCAAGGGACCCAGACACGTGAGAGTGGGAGTTAGTGGCCAGATGGCCCTACCCCTGAGTGAGCACCTGGTCTACTAAAACCTCTTGGTCCCCCTTGCTGCCAGCGAAATGTAAGGCACAGGGTGTGTGCACACAGCTCCACTTGGGAATGAAAGGCACAGAATTGTTCCAGGATTGAAACTCCTGCCATTCTAACCCAGCGAAACTTCTGAAGGTTAATCCCTGTGTGAAGGTGTCCCAGGCAGGGACAACAGTGGGATCACCAGAGTTGACTTTTAAATGTCTCTGAACCATCCCTATGCTGCAGATCAAATGCTGCTGAAGGATTTACTCCAGCCATATTTTGTGCTGATTATGGATAGGGACTTGCTGTAGAATAAAACAACCATGGGCAGGAACTTAAGGCTAGCAGGCTGGGTGCAGAGAGGAAAAATAACACACAATGAACTCTCCAAGCCCGGTCACCAGAGGCAAGTGCTCTATGCAGGCTGCTCTGAGCCACCAGCACCCCTGGCGCTAGGCCTGATGAGTCCTGAGCCACCCTCTGATCACCTGTCCCGTGGTGGCCCTGGGTTCCAGCAGTCCTGCCGCCCAACCCAGAGGTCCTGTGGATGGAGACCCTGGGAACTCCCGGGCTGCATGAATGTCCACGCTGCCCCAGCCCCTATGCTTGTATGTCCTGCCATGGAACCTGCTCCAGACTTGTCTGTGCACAGGGTTAAGAACATCCTGCTTTCCTCGGGTAGGGCCAGGGCTAGGGTGAGACAAGGGGCTGGCTGGGAGGCAAACTTCAAGGATGCTCAGTGTCTGGGCCCTGCCATGGCGACCCACACCAGCCACATGCTGGCTGCAGAGGAAGCAGGTTGGGCAGGAAACCGTCGAAGCTGACCTGGTGGGTTTTCAGCCCCAGCCACCGTCTGTGTGACTGTGTGTCTGTGTCTGTATGATGTGTGTGGGTGTATATGAGTCTACAGGCATAGGTATGTGTGTTTGTGTGTTTCTGCACACAAAGCCAGTCCTGCCTGTCCACGGACAGGGGAAACCTAAGTCTCCCAGGCAGCCCAGCCCACTGGCCCCCTCCCGTCCCCTGGGCCTCCTTCCAGCCATGAAGCCCAGGTCTCAGAGCAGTGGGGTGCAGGACACCATGTTCCAGCACGTCCTCATGCACTGCAGACCCTGCCCCGAGGCGACACCGGCTGAGCTGCGTCTCTGCACGTTCCGGGACCTGGCCTGGCTCCAGGCCCGGCCCTGCCAGCTCTGTGCTGACAGCTCCCAGGAGACACCCCCAGGATTTCACAACTAGCCCGTGTGCCCAGCCCACCCGACCCCAGGCCGCTGCCTCCTCTGCACCTTCCTTTGGTTTCCAGACCTGATAAAGACACTGCCTGGACTGGCTCAGAAGCTCCGGCCAGCCCCGGCCTGGACAGCCCTGCCCAGCTCCACAAAGTAACTCTTCCTTCTCTCTGGAAACTTCAGAAACTCCTCTTTACCTTCGAAGTTCCCAAACAAGCCTTTGAAAAATATATTCTGCCATGACTTTGGTGAGCCCTTTTAAATAGGACGCCCGTCTGCTTTTTAGAACCCAGCGCAAGATTAAAATGTCAGACTTCATTCAAAACGCAGAAAAACGTGTAATGATACTCAACTATAAAGCTTTATCCTTTCTTTCCCAGTTTTTTTTTTCCTTGACTTGCTATGGTGTGTCTCTCATTTGTTATTTAATGCCCCAAGTACAGTTAAAATTTTAGATTATTAGTATGACTTTTAACCGTTTGTACAATGCTAGTTTTAAATGCAAATACAAAGGGGTTTAGCTCATATAAGGACTCACTGAAATTACAGTTTATCTGTGCAGTTCGTACACACATGTGCATTTCATCCTGACCAGGGTGGTGGAAACGGTGCACTAACCTCTCTCAGTTATGTCCGTGTCGCCTCGTGCACACTCTCGGCCGACTGACTAAGGAGGTGTTGGAGAAAGGGGGCTGCACTGTCCTCTCCTTTCCTCCTGGGGCATCATTCTCGGGGCACACGTGTGGCCAGTGGGGCAGCAGCACAGGCGAGAGGGGCACAGTAGGGGCCTTGGCTGTCCCGGGTGTCAGGCCATTGCCTTTTTCTGCGTTTGAAGCAATTCCTGCTGCACACAGGTGGCATTGGGCTTCTCGGGGCCATCGTCGCTGCTCACGGTAAGTGCATGCCTGTCCCCACCTGCAGCGTCGCTGGCTCCACACCCCACAAGCCCACCACAAGTCTGTGTTTATGGGCATTGGGGATGCAAATGCAGCAGCAGGGAACAGGGACACACAGATGGTTTGTGTCACCTCTGCTCGTGTGTGTGGTCCCTGGCACCATAGGACTTCATGCACAGAACATCAGGACAAAGATGAAATTATGAAGAATTTCGAGATGGCAACAGTGGAGAACCAAACCAGCATGGGTCCCTTTGGCGCTCAGGGCCCACACTACCGCACAGCCCACGCTCCCGGGACGCTAGCCCTGCTTTTGAACTGAAAAGGTTTCGATCAATTTTCTTCTCTGAGTTATTTGATTATCTCCTCCCTGAAGTCTTCTCACTATTCTCCTCCGGAACTCCCAGAAAACTTCTGGACCCCTCATGTGTTGAATTTCCCTCTCACTTTAATCCCTTGTCCTTCTGAACCCTAAGATCTTTCACAGAGTCATTCTTCAATCATGTCTGTTTTGCTCTTAAACCTATACGTTTCAGGAACAACCATCTCTTGAATTTCACAGTTTTATAGTCCTGTCTCATAACCTTTCTCCTTGTTTTATTCCCTAATCTCCTCAAATATATTAAACATAATTGTCTCTAAAACTTTAAATGGCTGTCTTAGCTGTTTCCTTGAGTAGGAAAAGTCCAAATCGCTTGCATGTTTGCGTGCTCTTGGCCGATCTTTTTGTGTGGGAATCCCTATCAGGCACATTTCTCTCTGGCCAGGTAAACTAAGGGCTTCAGGTAGATGGGTGGCTTTCAGTTCTTTGTAGCATTGGTAAATGTGAAATGAAAAGTTTGGGTGGGGGGACTACAGTGTGGAAATCAAGATGGAGGGACAGTCATTGAAGCAGAGGAAGCTCCCACCCTGGACATGCCCATCTGGGCCCCGCAAGTCCCCAGACCCTCCTGGAAGACGGGACCTTGCCCTGTGGTCCAGGGCTGCATGGTCCCAGCTCCTCGCAGCCCTCACAGCAACAGCTAATGAAGAAGGTGATCCACACAGACGTTTTGGGCCCCTGTATTATATCATCCAGATTTGAACTCCTGTGAAATTCCTTCCTAAATACTTATTCTGTTAAGGTTCTAGAAATGGAAGTGTCCTCACTGCAGATAGTCTCACAGAGACTGACTCACCATCACACTCTCCCATGGGAACAGAACTCCCATTAGTGGTTTCCAGATAAGTCTGGAAAAAGAAAGCTACAAATAAAAATGGTGATGCAAGTCAAAGGGAGGACAGAATTGCATTTCTTTTGTTTAAGTGGGCCTGATTTCAAAAGAATCATTTCCAGAAAAGACTAGGCTAAGCGCCAATCCTGGCCTCCATGTATAACACAAAAGTAGATGCTGTAACTTAGGAAAGTCGCGGCATTCTACCATGAAAAAGAAGAAATGCATTTTCTGTTAGACCCCAAAGCTGCAGAGCAAACACCAGGTGGGGAGACGGCTTTGTGGACATGCAATCCAGTTTCTGATCCAGAAATGGGTCAAAGCACCAATGTGAAAATACTTGTTGTTTTTAAAATAGGTCTTTGTGTGTGCTTTTCCCTGAAGTGTACTTGAGATTCAGCAAAGAAATGAGGAAGTGAAAGTTTTGAATTGGTTTGTCCTTTTTTATCTAGGGAGGTTTTTTCTTTTTTTTTTAAGTTTCTGAGAGGTAAATTGAATGTCTTCCTCAGGAGAGGTCAGTTTTGCATGAATCAAATTAAAAATAATAATTTTTAAAATCCTGGATTATAATTTTAAAAGTTTGCAAGCTTGGAGCCTGCCTGTTTGCTTGGCTTGGTAAGGTCCCTCCTGATCTTCCTGAGGTCTCTGCTTCTAGAACCTGGGACAAAGGGCTGCCTCTTGGGCCCACTTCTCTATATTCTGAGTTCTTTGTCTTTCTGAGGACATTCTGGAAGAATCCCTGGGTGCCCAACTTCAAACGCTGACATGCTCTTGGGAGTGCCCATTGTTCTGGATAATGTGGAGTCTGAATGTTGAAAGCAAAAAGGTGCCTATGGCTTAATGCCAAAAGCACTTTTCTGTTGTGTCTTTTGTTGGTAACGTCAAAGCCATGACACCACAGTGGAGCAGCCTCAGTGACCCCATCCCAGGGTGTGCTGGCCAGGGTTGGTGGCCTGGCCCCTCTGTCCCTGAGCATACAGCCTGCAGGAGAAGGACAGGGGACCAGAGCACAGGGCAGAGGGAAGCACTGCAGGCCAAGGGCAGCGGGCAGTGACATCTGAAGTTGGCTCTGCCTTTGTAAGGCCCACGTGGATCTTTCTGCCTGTCTGCCCCATAGCAGAATCACCCTCATTCTATTATTATTTTAAAATTTGAGATACACATACACACATATGCACACACACAAATACGGCATATTTCCTACGTGTGCAGTTTATTGAATTTTCACAAAGGACCCTGTGCCTAGCCCAGGAACAAAAACAGAGGGGCCACCAGCATTACCAGAAGAAACCACCACATATCCTTTCCTGGCCACTGCCCTCGTCATCCCGACTTCTGATGGCACAGCCCCGTCCACTGCAGTTTGTGCTTCATATGCATGGAGCCCCAGCGTGGTGGGGGTGAAGCGAGGTTTGGTTAAACACTGCTCCTCCTGGCTAGCTGGTGTGAGGGTCACGTGCTTTAAAGGTCGTTTTCAGGTTAAAACACCTGCTGTTGTCCAAATGATTTAAGGAACAGAGGAAGGAGAGGCGATGGAGGAAAAGAGATATTGGTCAAAGTTTCAGTTAGACAAGAGGAGCTATTGGACAGCAGGGTAACAACAGTTGTTAATAAAGTATCACATATTTCAAAATCTCTTTTAAAGAGCAGATTTTAAATGTTCTTACCACAAAGAAGAACACAATAATATGTGAGGTGACAGATATGTTAATCGGCTTGATTGAATCATTCCGCAGTGCACACATATATTGAAACATCACACTGTACTCCACAAATATATGTCATTTTTGTCAGTTAATAATAAAATTTTTAAAAAGAGAGAACAAAAATCACACCCAAAATTTTCTGCAAAAAGAAAAAAAAAAGGAGAAAGAAATAAGCAAACCAAACCTAGCTTCATAAAATGTGAAGTTTACCAGCTTTACCCAGTGAGGACAGGAGGGGAATAAAACGTCATTTTTAGATTCCAGGATTAATTGCCCATTTTCCCTTTTCTTTCAGGGCAAGCAGTGTCAATGGAGCTTAAGAAGATCTTAAAATATAGATGGCCGGTGATGCTTGGAAATCCGCTCGTCAGTCCCCACCAGGTTTACTGAGCCATCTTACTGGGGAGAGGGTGGGGGGTTGAGTGTAGCTAGGACAGGGGAGGGGCACAGAGGCACCATTCTCCCCCTGGGGGCTGGCTCCCCCTGTAGGGGCCATTAGGTGGCACAGACTCACCCCTGGGACATCAGTGACAGCTCAAGACTGGCTCCCAGTGAGTCCAGAGCTTGTGAGGCAGTTCACTGCGGAGGCCGGCCCTCGGAGAGGTAGGTGGTCCAGGCCTTGCGGCGACCTGGGTGTCCTCTGCCCCGCACCTGTCTTTTCCCAGCTTCATGTTACCCTCACACCACCAGACTCTCTGTCACTGGTTCTTCCCCCAACTGCATAACGTTGCCTGTTTTTCTCCACTGACCTCTAGCTAAGGTATCAAACAACTGACAGAAGGTAGGTGTTTTCAGTTTAAAGGGGGGAGAAAAGTGTGTTTTTATTTATTCTTTTTTTCTGATTTCCCAGCCAATACAGACAGCTAAGGAAAGGTGATGGTGTTGCAGAAGGACTTGGAAACCTATTTTCTTCTAAGCCTAGTGAATTGAAAGCCCCTAAATAAAAACAGCAAAAGGGATACCAGCTACATAAGTACCGAAGAAGGTTCTAGACACCTGCCAGATAAGAACAGAAGAATCGGGGAAACACTCAAGTTCTCCCCATGAAAGCTCAGCAAAGGAAGGAAGTAATGGGACAAAAGTCTAAGCCCTTGGTGGGAAGGAGGAATCAGACAGAGGAGCACCCCCTCCCTGGCGTGGTGCCCCCGTAGGGACTAGTCACAGGTGGGGAACCTGCCCACGATGCCCAGTACTGTTGGTCCTGACTCGTGAAAGGAGGCGAGCTGACCTCCCAGACTAGTTTTTCTACATATGAACAAGATTTGACCTTAATAAAGAGAAAAAGTAAATAAGAAGAATGAGGAGGGCACGGGGTTGGATTGCACATTTGGAAGTCCCTTCCCACGCTGCAGACTTGGATGCAGCCCAGCCTCTCGCAGGAAGAGGATGTTTTCCTCTTGTAGCCCTCTGCCTGTCAGATGTGTTCTCAGGGAGGTTGGCTGCTAGAGGAAGAATTTTCCAAAGAAGAAGGAGCCTGCGTGCAGCCTTTGGCTTCCAGAGACAATAGTATAAAGTCAAAACTCTCAGTCTGCAAGAGAAGAGCATTTCACGATGAAAAATAATAACTGAAAAGGTTTGAAGATGCAAAGGCAAATGAGCGGGCCTTAAAGTCTTCTGTGAGCGGTAGACTTCAGAGGAGGAGAACTGGTCCACCCCAGGCTGGGGAAAGGTGGGAGGAAGAACACCTGATACAGTCTCCATCACTGATACCAGTGGGGACCAGAGGATAAGGGTCAGTGATCAGTCCCCCCCACCCCAATCCTATGTTCCCTCCATCCTTCACACCTCTGGTGGGAAGAGGCAGGAAGGAAGAGGCAAGAGGCTACTGCTGTGGCCTGGTTGGTTACACTCCCCATGGGTCAAGGTTAGACTTTCTTTCTGGTGCCCCACCCAGATGCCTGCTGCTGGGGTCATAAGATTCCTGTAGAAAAAGAGATGAGGTGGGCTGTTTTCAGTGAGAAGAGACAGCAAAGTTGTGCCCTAGCAAAGCCCCCAGTGAGGGAAGCAGAAGCCAGGGCCCTTCTGAAGAACCCTGCATATGCTCATGGGGAGACACTGCCTGGGTGTCCATCCTCCCCAAAAAAACCCTGTCAGAAAATAGCACTAATCCATGCTTGTGGCCCTCAGTGCTCCCCAGTTCTGGCACTTAGAAGAGGGGATGAGGAGGAGCAGCCTGAGAGTCAGCCCCTGCCCCCTGCCCCACGCTGCCTGAGCTGCAGTCTGGCCCCTGCCTCCTGCCCCACACTGCCAGAGCTGCAGTCTAGCCCCTGTCCCCTGACCCCTGCCCCACACTGCCAGAGCTGCAGTCCAGCCCCTGTCCCCTGCCCCACACTGCCGGAGCTGCAGTCTAGTCCCTGTCCCCTGCCCCATGCTACAGTCCAGCCCCTGCCCCCTGTTCCATGCTGCCGGAGCTGCAGTCCAGCCCCTGCCCCCTGCCCCCTGCCCCCCACTGCCGGAGCTGCAGTCCAGCCCCTGCCCCCTGCCCCCTGCCC
>CAUYPK010148304.1:0-18392 GCA_963574355.1 Loris lydekkerianus | reverse complement strand
AAAAGTAGACAAAAATGAGCAGCATCAATGTATAGAGTACAAAATTCTCCATCGATCAGTATATGCCACGACACAGTAGAACAAATATTTATTGAGATATGGAGCTACAAAAACACATGACATTAAAACGGACAAAACTTTGGAAACAACCTAATGAAAGGTAGTCTGTAATAAGATAAATTCAAGTTTTTATACAGAGAGATAGATGATAATTAGAAATTTGACTGAAAAGAAATGATATGTATTGCAACAAGCTAGGGGATGGTGCAAGTGGAAGGTGAATGGTCAAAAGATGTATAGATATTATTTTGGCAAAGAAAAAACTTGAATAGGTTTTGTTCTGCAGATGTCCTTTATTTGCTCCCATTGTGTTCTTTTGAGGAAAATCTGCCCTGGAATACAGGAAGAGGGGTGCCTATGTTATCCCTATTTGACTTTAATCATGCTAATTTATAACACCCTTCATTTTTAGAATGGTATTTTAGAATACTGATAATTGGGGTGCATATTTCTTGCATTTGGATAAAATGAATAAAAATAATATTTTAGTCCCTTCCCCAAAAAAGCAATTTATAGAATAATGGGTGTAATGAACATTGGAACCTCTACAATTTGGGCATTTGGCCCTACTAAATCTTATAGTGAAATTTGACCCCTACTAGGTGTTGGGGTCTAAAGAAAGGTGTTTGGTCATGGGAGTATATCCCTTGTGAATAGGTTAATGATCTCCCAGAAGAGCTTGTGTTTAATAGCCTGGCAGCTGCTCTCTTGGTCTCTGTCATCTGCCTCCACAAGATCTCTACATATGCTGGCTCCCTCTCACTCTCTGACTTCTTCCCCTCCATGAGATCTCTACACATGCTGGCTCCCTCTTGCTCTCTGGCTTCTTCCCCTCCATGAGATCTCTACACATGCTGGCTCCCTCTCACTCTCTGGCTTCTTCCCCTCCATGAGATCTCTACACATGCTGGCTTCCTCTCGCTCTCTGGCTTCTTCCCCCTCCACAAGATCTCTACACATGCTGGCTCCCTCTCGCTCTCTGGCTTTTTCCCCTCCATGAGATCTCTACACATGCTGGCTCCCTCTCGCTCTCTGGCTTCTTCCCCTCCATGAGATCTCTACACATGCTGGCTCCCTCTCACTCTCTGGCTTCTTCCCCCTTCATGAGGTCTCTGCACATGCTGGCTCCCTCTCACTCTCTGGCTTCTTCCCCCTCCATGAGATCTCTACACATGTTGGCTCCCTCTTGCTCTGTGGCTTCTTCCCCCTTCATGAGGTCTCTGCACATGCTTGCTCCCTCTAGCTCTCTAGCTTCTTCTCCCTCCATAAGCTCTCTGCACATGCAGGCTCCTTCTCACTCTCTGCCTTCTTCTGGCTCCATGAACTCTCTGCACATGCTGGTTCTCTCTCCTTCTCTGACTTCTCCATCCATGAGCTTCTGCACATACTGGCTCCATCTCACTCTCTGGACAATTCTCTCTCCATGAACTCTCTGCACATGCCGACTGCGACTCGTTCTCTGGCGTCTTCTTCCTCCATGAGCTCTCTGCACACGCTGGCTCCCTCATGCTCTCTGGCCTCTTCTCCCTCTGTGATCTCTCTCCACAAGCTGGCTCCCTCTCCCTCTCTACCTTCTTCTCCATCATGAGCTCTCTGCACATGCTGGCTCCGTCTCACTCTCTTGGATCTTATGCCTCCATGACCTCTCTGCACATGCTGTCTCCCTCTCACTCTCTGGCCTCTTCTCCCTCCATGAGCTCTCTGCACATTCTGTCTCCCTCTTGCTCTCTGCCTTCCTCTTCCGCTATGAACTCTCTGCACATGTTGGCCCCCTCTTGCTCTCTGGTTCCTTCTCCCTCCATGAGCTCTCTGCACATGCTGGCTCCCTCTCCCTCTCTTGCTTCTTCTCCCTCATGAGCTCTCTGCACATTCTGGCTCCATCTCATTCTCTGGGTTCTTCTGCCTCCATGAGTTCTTGCACATTCTGTCTCCCTCTCGGTTCCTGGCCTCTTCTCCCTCCATTAGCTCTCTGAATTTTCTGGTTCTCTCTCGGTCTCTGGTTCTTCTCCTTCCATGAGCTGACTACACATGCTGTCTCCCTCTCGCTCTCTGGCTTTTTATCAATCCATGAGACCTCTGTATGTTCTGTCTCTCTCTCTTTAGCTTATTCTCCCTGCTTCTGCACTTGCTGGCTCCCTCTCATTCTCTGGCTTCTTCTGTCTCTATGAACTCACTGCACATGCTGGCTTCCTCTTGCTCTCTGGCTTCTTCTGCCTGCATGAGCCCTCTTCCCTGGCTGGCTCCCTCTCACTCTCTGGCATCTTCTCCTTACATGAGCTCCCTATGCCTGCTGGCTCTCTCTTGCTGTTTGGCCTCATCTCCCTCCATCAGCTCTCTTCACATGATGGCTCCCTTTCACTCTGGGGCCACTTCTGCTTCATGAGCTCTCTGCACATGCTAGCTTCCTCTCACTGTCTGGCCTCTTCTGCCTCCATGAGCTCTCTACACATGCTGGCTCCCTTGTGCTCTCTGGCTTCTTCTTCATATATGAACTCGTTGCACATCCTGGCTCTTTCTCGCTCTCTGACTTCTCCTTCCATGAGGTCCCTGCACATGCTGGCTCGTTTTTGCGCTCTGGACTCTTCTACCTCCATAATCTCTCTGCACATGCTTGCTCCCTCTAGCTCTCTGGCCAATTCTCCCTTCATGAGCTCTCTGCATATGCTGGCTCTTTCTTGCTCTCTGGCCTTCTCTGCCTCCATGAACTCTCTGCACAAGCTGCCTCCCTCTCACTCTCTGGCCTCTTCTCCCTCCAGGAGCTCTCTGCACATGCTGGCTCTCCCTCACCCTCTGGTTTCTTATCTCTCCATGAGCTCTCAGCACATGCTGGCTACCTCTCACTCTCTGGGTTCCTATGCTTCCATGAGCTCTCTGCACATGCTATGTCCCCCTCGCTCTCTGGCCTCTTCTCCCTCCATGAGCTTTGGCACATGCTGGCTCTCTCTGATTCTCTGGCTTCTTCTCTCTCAATGACCTCTCTGAACATGCTGGCTCCCTCTCTCTCTCTGACCTCTACTCCCTCAATGACCTCTCTGCACTTGCTGGCTCCCCCCCCCCCCGGCTTCTGCCTCTTTGAACTCACTGAACATGCTGGCTACCTATAACTCTCTGGCTTATTCTGCCTCTATGAACTCTCTGTATATGCTGGCTCCCTCTCACTCTCTGGCCTCTTCTCCCTCCATGTGCTCTCTGCATATACTGACTTCCTCTCACTCTCTGGCTTCTTCTCCCTCTATGAGCTCTCTGCACATTCAGGCTCCCTCTCACTCTCTGTCTTCTTCTTTCACCTTGATCTCTTTGAAAATACTATCTCCCTCTACCTGTCTGGCTTTCTGTCAGTCCATGTGTCTTATGCACATGCTGTTTCCCTCTTGCTTTCTGTCTTATTCACCCTGCCTGACCTCTCTGCCCATGCTTGCTGCCTCTTGCTCTCTGGCTTCTTCTCCCTACATCTTCCCTCTTCGCATGCTATCTCCATCTTTCTCTCTGGATTATTCTCCCTCCCTGAGCTCTTCGCACATGCTGGCTCCCTCTCACTCTCATGCTTCCTCTCACTCCATGAGTTCTATGCACATGTGGGCTCCCTCTCCCTCTCTGGTTTTTTCTCCCTGCATGAGAACCCTGAACATGCTGGTTCCTTCTCACTCTGTGGCCTCTTGTCCCTACATGAGCTCTCTGCACATGCTTGCTCCTTCTCGCTCTCTGGCCTCTTCCCCCTCCATGATCTCTCTGCATTTCCAGGCTCCCTCTCGGTCTCTGGCATCTTCTGCCTCCATGAGCTCTCTGCCCTCTACTCCCTCCATGACCTCTCTGCATGTGCTGGCTCCCTGTCAGCCTCTGGCTTCTTTTCCCTCCATGAGCTCTCTGTACATGCTGGCTCCATCTATGGGGTCTTCACACTACCTGAGATCTCTGCACATTCTGGCTCCCCCCCACCAGCCCCACTCTCTGGGTTCTTCTTCCTCCATGAGCTCTCTAAACATGCTGGGTCCCTGTTGCTCTCCGGCCTCTTCCGACTCCATGAGCTCTCTGCATATGCTGTCTCCCTCTTGCTCTCTGGCCTCTTCTACCTACATGAACTCTCTGCACATGCTGGTTCTCTCTTGCTCTCTGGCCTCTTCTAGCTTCATGAGTTCTCTGTACATGCTGGCTCTCTGTCGGTCTCTGGCTTCTTCTCCCTCCATAAGTTCTATGCACTTGCTGCTTCCTTCTCACTCTGTGGCGTCTGTGCCCTCCATGAGCTCTCTGCACATGCTGCCTCCCTCTCACTCTTTGGCATCTTCTCCCTCCATGAGTTCTTTACATGTGCTGGCTCCCTCTCACTCTCTAGCCTCTTCTCTCTCCATGAGCTCTCTGCAAATGTGGGCTCCCCCTTGCTCTCTGGCTTCTTCTGCCTCCATGATCTCTCTGCACATGCTGGCCTTCTCTCACTCTCTGGCTTCTTCTGACTCTAGGAACTATGGGCACTGCTGGCTCCCTCTCGCTCTCAGGCTGCGTCGGCCTCCCTAGGCTCTCTGCACTGGCTGGCTCCCTCTCGTTCTCTGGCATCTTCACTGTCCATGAGCTCTCTGCACATGCTGGCTGCCTCTCACTGTTTGGCTTCTTCTCTTTCCATGAGCTCTCCTGACATGCCTGCTCCCTCTCACTCTCTGGCCCCTTCTGCCTCCATGAGCTCTCTGCACAAGCTGACTCCCTCCTGCTCTATGGCCTCTTCTGCCTCTATGATCTCTCTGCAAATGCAGCCTCCCTGAGCTCTCTGGCTTCATCTGCCACCATGAGCTCTCAGCACATGCTGGCCCCCTCTTGCTCTCTGGCTTCTTCTGCCTCCATGAGCTCTCTGTACATGCTGGCTAACTCTTGCTGTCTGGCTTCTTCTCCCTGAATGTGCACTTTCCACATGCTGTCTCCCTCTCATTCTCTGGCTTCTTCTGCCTCCATGAGCTCTCTGCACATGCTTACTCCTGCTCACACCCTGGCCTATTTTCCCTCCATGCTCTCTCTGCACATGCTGAATCCCTCTCGCTCTCTGGCTTCTCCTGCCTCCATGACCTCTCTGCCCTGCTGGGTACCCCTCGCTCTCTGGCTTCTTTTGCCTCTACGAACTCTCTGCCCATGCTACCTCCCTCTCACTCTCTGGCATCTTCACCCTCCATGAGCTTCCTGCACATGCTGGTTCCCACGTGCTGTCTGGCCTCTTCTGCCTCCATCAGCTCTCTGCACATTCTTGCTACGTCTCGCTCTCTGGCCTCTTCTCCCTTCATGATCTCTCTGCACATGCAACTCCCCCCCCCCCCCTGGCTTCTTCTGCCTCTATGAACACTCTATACATGCTGGCCTCTCACTCTCTGGCCTCTTCTCCCTCCATGAGCTCTCTGCACATGCTGGCATCCTCTCACTCTCTGAGTTTTTTTGCCTCCATGAGCTCTCTGTACATGCTGTTTCCCTCTTGCTGTCTGACCTCTTCTCCCTCCATGAGCTTGTGCACATCCTGGCTCTCTCTCATTCTCTGGCTTCTTCTCCATCCATGAGCTCTCTGCAGATGCTGGCTCCCTCTCGTTCTCTGACTGCTTCTCTCTCCTTGAGCTCTTTTGCACATGCTGGGTCTCTCTTGCTCTCTGCCTTCTTCTACCTCCATGGCCTCTCAGCACTTGCTGGCTCCCTCTCTCTCTCTGGCTTCTTCTGCCTGTATGAACTCTCTGCACATGCTGGCTATCTCTCACTGTCTGGCTTCTTCTGCCTCTATGAACACTCTGCTACCTTTCTGTCTCTACCTCTTTCTGCCCATATGAACTCTCTGTATATGCTGGCTCCCTCTCGTTCTATGGCTTCTTCTCCCACCATGAGGTCTCTGCATATGCTGGCTTCCTGTCATTGTCTGGCTTCTTCTCCCTCCATAAGCTCTCTGCTCATGCTGCCTCCCTCTAACTCTCTGGCATCTTCAAACTCCATGAGCTCTCTGCACATGCTGCCTCGCTCTCACTCTCTGGTGTCTTTGCCCTCCATGATGTCTCTGCACATATGGCTACCTCTTACTCTCTCGCATCTTCTCTGTCCATGAGCTCTCTGTGCATGCGGGCATGCGGGCTCCCTCTCACTATTTTGTTTCTTCTCTCTCCATGAGCTCGCTTCACATGATAGCTCCCTCCTGCTCTCTGGCCTCATCTGCCTCCATTGGCTCTCTGCACAAGCTTGCTCTCTCTCACACTCTAGCCTCTTCAGCCTCCATGAGCTCTCTGCACATGATGGCTCCCTCATGGTCGTTGGTCTCTTCGGCCTCTACGAACTCTCTGCACATGCTTGCTCCCTCTCGCTATCTGGCCTCTTCTGTCTCCATGAGCACTCTGCACATTCTGGCTCCCTCTCATTCACTAGTTTCTTCCGACTCCATGACGTCTTTGCTCTTGCTGGCTGCCCCTCACTCTCTGGCTTCTTCTGCCTCCATGAGCTCTCTGCACATGCTTACTCCTTCTTGCACTCTGGCCTTTTTTCCCTCCATGAGCTCTCTGCACATGCTGAATCCCTCTTGCTCTCTGGCTTCTGCTGTCTCCATGACCTCTCTGCTCTTGCTGGCTACACCTTGCTCTCTGGCTTCTTCTGCCTCTACAAACTCTCTGCACATGCTGGCTACCTCTAGCTCTCAGGTTTCTTCTGCCTCTATGAACTCTCTGCACATGCTGGCTACCTCTTGCTCTCAGGTTTCTGCACCTACACGTGTTGGCTCCCTCTCGCTCTCTGGCTTCTTCTGCCTCCATGAGCTCTCTGCACTTTTTGGCTCTCTCTTGCTCTCTGGCATCATCTCTGTCCCTGAGCTCTCTTCGCATGATGGCTCCCTCTCGTTCTCTGGCCTCTTCTGCCTCCATGAGCTCTCTGCACATGCTGGCTCCCTCACACTCTCTGGCCTCTTCTACCTTCACGATCTTTCTGCACCTGCTGGTTCCCTATGCTCTCTGGCCTCTTCTCCCTCTATGAGCTCACTACACATGCTGGCTCTCTCTTGCTTTCTGGATTCTTCTTCCTCCATGAGCTCTCTGCACATGCTGGCTCCCTCTTGCTTTCTGGCTTCTTCTCCCTCCATGAATACTCTACACATGCTGGCTTTCTCTTGATCTCTGGCATCTTCTCCATCCACAAGCTCTTTGCACATGGTGGCTCCCTCTCGCTCTCTGGCCTTTTCTGCTTCCATGAGCTCTCTGCACATGCTGGCTTCTTCTTGATCTCTGGCCTCTTCTGCCTCCAAGAGCTCTTTCCACATGCTGTCTCCCTCTCACTCTCTGGGTTCTTCTCCCTACATGAACTCTCTGCACATGCTGGGTACTTCTCACTCTCTGGCCTCTTCTCCCTCCATGAGCCCTCTGCACATGCTGATTCACTCTGACTCTCTGGTTTCTTCTCCTTCATGAGCTCTCTGCACATGCTTTCACCCTCTCACTCTCTTGCTTAATAGCCTTCCATGAGCTCTCTGCACATTCTGGCTCCCTCTCGCTCTCCTTCTTCTTCTCCCTCCATAAGATCTCTGTCCATGCTGGTTCCCTCTTGCTCTCTGGTTTCTTCTCCTTCCATGAGGTCTCTGCACATGTTGGCTCCGTCTCGCTCTCTGGCTTATTATCCTTCCATCAATTCTCCTCACATGCTGGCTTTTTCTCACACTCTGGCTTCTTCTGCCTCTATCAATCTCTGCAAATGCTGGCTCCCACTCATGCTCTGGCTTCTTATGCCTCCATGAGCTCTCTGCACATGCTAGCTCCGTCTTGCCCTCTCACCTGTATGAGCTCTCTTCTCATGCTGGTTCTCTCTGACTCTCTGGCCTCTCCTGATTCCATGAGCTCTCTGCACATGCTGGCTCCCTCCTGTTCTTTGACCTCATGTGCCTCCAAGAACTCTCTGCACATGCTGGCTCCCTCTTGCTCCCTAGCCTCTTCTGCCTTCATCAGCTCTCTGCTCATGCTGTCTCCCTCTCATTCTCTGGGCTCTTCTGCCTCTCTGCACATTCTTGCTTCATCTCTCTCTCTAGCCTCTTCTCCCTTCATGAGTCTCTACACATGCTGGCTCCCTCTGACTGTCTGGCTTCTTCTCCCCCCCCCCCCATAAGCTCTCTGCACTTACTGGACCCCTCTCGCTCTCTGGCTTCTTCTGCCTCTATGAACTCTCTGCACATGCTGGCTCCCTCTTGCTCTCTGGGTTCTTCTAAATCTATGAACTCTCTGCTCATGCTGACTACCTTTGTCTCTCTGGCTTCTTCTGCCTCTGTGAACTCTCTACACATGTTGGCTCCCTCTTGCTCTATAGCCTCTTCTGCCTCCATGAGCTCTCTGCGCATGCTGGCTCCATGTTATTCTTTGGCCTCTTCTTCCTCCATCAGCTCTCTTCACATGCTGGCTCCCTCACATTCTCTAGCCTCTTTGACCTCCATGAATTCTCTGCACATGCATGCTTCCTCTCATGCTCTGGCCTCTTCTCCCTCCATGAGCTCTCTGCACATACTTGATCCCTCTCAAACTCTGCTCTCTTCTCCCTCCATGAGCTCTCTGCATATGCTGGCTCCCTCTCACTCTCTGCCCTCTTCTCCTTCCATGTACTCTGCACATGCTGGCTCTTGGTTGGTCTCTGGCTTCTTCTCCCACTATTAGCTCTCTAAACATGCTGGCTTTACCTCACTCTCTTGTTTCTTCACCCTCTGAACTTGTTGGCTTCCTCTCACTCTCTGGGTTTTTCTGCCTCCATGAGGTCTCTGAACATTGTGGGTCCCTCTCACTCTCTGGCCTTTCTGCCTCCATGAGGTCTCTGAACATGGTGAGTCCCTCTTGCTCTCTGGCCTTTCTGCCTCCATGAGGTCTCTGAACATGTTGGGTCCCTCTTGCTCTCTGGCCTTTCTGTCTCCATGAGCTCTCTGCACATGCTGGCTCCTTCTTGCTCGCAGGCCTATTGTCCCTCCATGAGCTCTCTGTATATGTTGGCTCCCTCTCACTCTCTGGCCTCTTCTTCTTCCATGAGTCCTCTGTACATACTGTCTCCTGTCACTCTCTGGGTGCTTCTTTGTCCATGACCTCTCTGCACATTCTGGCTCCCTCTTGCTCTCTGGCTTCTTCTCTCTCCACGAGCTCTCTTCACATGCTGGCTCCCTCTCACTCTCTTGTTACTTCTCCCTCCATGAGCTCTCTGCTTATGCTGTCTTCCTCTTGCTCTCTGGCTTCTTCTCCCTTCATGAGATCTCTGCACATGGCGGCTCCTTCCAGCTCTCTGGCTTCTTCTGCCTCCATGAACTCTCTGCACATGCTGGCTCCCTCTCCCTTTCTTGCTTCTTCTGCATCCGTGACCTCTCTGCACATGCTGGCTCCCTCTCACTCTCTGGCTTCTTGTCCCTCCATGACCTCTGTGCACATCCTGATCGCTTTTCACTCTGCCATTATTCAAAGGAGTGTGTGGCCACGTCATATGAGGGTGATAGTTCTGTGTTTGTTGTGAATCTTGTAGAATTGTGAGAAAAATAAATCTCTTTTCTATAAGTTACCCATCCTCAGGTATTGCGTATGGACACACTAAGTAAACTAAGACAGGAACTAACAGAAAGGGATTTTGAAATAATTGGCCTCCCTGCTTTCATTTCATGGTTGTATCCTAAGATCAGTCTTGTCCTAAGAATAGCAAAGATAAATGACTTTCTTAAGATCACACAACAAGTAAGTTGCAGATCTGCAATTAACACTGCAGCTTTTCTTCATTCCACTCTTAAGAATATCACCACAGTCTGTCTACATGGTTACTTTGATTTCCATCCTGACACTCTCTTCAATATTTAGTTTCAAAAAAAAAAAAAGTGAACCCAAGAGAAAGGTATTAAGACAATGTTCTCTAGGAATTGAGCAAAACCTGACTTTATTGTTTTTATTTTTCAACCTAGAGATTAAAAAAAAAAAAAAAAAAAAAAAAAAAGTACAATCAGGGCCCCAGCCAAAAACTGGAAAAAAAAAAAAAAAAAAAAAGTACAATTAAATAATTTCCATGAACATTCTAACCTTGGGTTTGATGTTCCAAAGTATATTTTTATTTTTTACCATCCTTTAAAACTTCTGCTTGTTTATGTCTTACCTCAGCTACTGGTGATGTAGTTTGTAAGAGTGTTATTTTTTAAAACAATGTATTTTATTGTGTTTTTGAAGGTTTGTGACTCTTTGTGGGAAACATCTGGACACAAATACTGATAGATTTGTAGACAGCTCAATGATTACTATAAGGAAGCAGGTGGATATATCATCTCATATAATTACTTTTTTGTGAGAAGAGTACCTAAAATATAATTTTAAAGTTAGGAATTTTAAAATCCTAAATACTGTAAAATTTTACTAACTCTAGTCCACATACTGTATGTTAGTTCACTAGACTTTTTTATCTTACATATCTGCTGTTTGTATTCTTTGACCTTCTTCATTCCGTTTTCCCTTCCCCAACTCTTGGTAACCACTGTTTCATTCTGTCTCTTTGAGCTCTTCTGGAAAATACACTCCACCTTTAAGTGAGACCATGTAATTTTTATGTTTGTTTTACACAGTTTGCTTAGTTTAATGTCTTTTGGATCTATCCATGTTGTGCCAAATGACAAGATCACCTTCCTTTTTAGGTATGAATAATGTTCCGTCATTCTATATAGAATGCATAGAATATGAATATATTCACAGACACAAATACAACACATTTTCTTTATCAATTCATCTATTGACAGGGGTTTAGGTTGTTTGCCTGTATTGGATGTTGTGGATAATGGTGTAATGAACATAGGAGCACAGATATTTTTAAAAGGTGGGGATTTAATTTCCTTTGGGTATACACCCAAAAGAGGGAGTTCTGGGTCATATGGTAGTTCCAGTTTCAATGACATTAGGAATATCCATGCTAACAGCTGTGTTCTTTAGTCAGTGGCATTGCTCCTTGAATTTGACTGACAGAGGTAAGAATGAACAAATTAGTGTTAGTAGATTCCTTTGAGATCCTTAGAAAGTAGAGAAAAGGAAAATGTCAGTTTCCCCCTTTCTTCTTCAAGCAGTGCATATTTCTCAGTGTTGTAGTCCAAAACGAGTGTTGCACTTCATTTTCCATTTAAATGTGGAGATTGGGGGAGTTCAGTAGTTAAGAAAAGATTTCTAGAGAAGGAGGCGTAGGGAAGATGGCTGACTGAAGCCAGCTTTCCACAGAGGCTCCCATCAGAAGGAGAGTTAAAGGACAGAAATTTAACAAGTAACTTGGTGGACTAGAGCTGCGCCAAGAGAGAAGGTTGATGAATGCACAACAACCCTGCTGAGGTGAGCTGCGACCTCAAGAATACAAACAAAAGGTACAAAATCCATCACCAAGCAGACAGGAGTCCCCTCACCCATAAAATAGCTCCAAGTACTCCATAAACAAACAAGCAGAGTTCAAAAGTCCTCTCATTATATTCCATGGGAGATACCCTCTACAAACTGGACCTACTTCCCCTACTAGGGTGCCATGGTGCTCTCCTGCCAGGCATAAAACTTTGTAAAACTGTATATATTCTCTACCTGCAATTCTGAGGACCCAGCACTTCCCTCCACTCTCACTCTGAGGTCTGGAAGCCTGTTCCCCAGGAGTCCAGATTCTTATGTATTTTCTCAAGAAGTGTGGACAGGGCATGGACTGCTGATGGTCAGTGCTAATTCTGCAGCATGGGAATGAGGAGAGGATGGTTGACTGAGAGGGAACCACACAGGAGCGGCGGTGCCCCAAGGCACAGAACAGCAGCAATTTTTGGCAACATTTGGGCTCACCCCTTGATAGTCCACAGTCACACCCCCTGTCACTCTGGGCAATCAGAAGAGGCCAGGCATCTCTGGTGGAAGCCACTGGTGGAACAGACCTGAAACAAAAATGCAGGCCATGTGAGTAAAGGGTTTGCCTGGGGCAGTACCAGCATGGGGGAGTGCTGGGACTAGAAAATGCATGTACAGAGCCAGAAGATTCCCAGGGCGGGGCTGACCAAGAGGACCACTTTACTGAGCCTGGAACACACCCAGCTCTCAGGGAATCATTAGCCCAGACAAAGGAGGGCAGGCAGAGGCTTGGAATGACAGTTAACCATGTGCTGCTGGAATACAAATGGCAGTGAGACTGGGCAGTAGCACAGACAGGGTCTGAGGCACAGGTTCTGTGAACTCTAACAGACTCTCTTCTGCAATGGAATATAGCTGGAACAGAAACAAATTCTGTGAAGTTGTTCTGTTCTGTCAGTAATATCAATCAGGGCAGGGCTGGAACTGAATGAACAGCTCCAGCCACCATTAAGCACCCAAGGTTGTCAGGCCTGACCTCCCCCTCCTGGATAGTGGAAGAGAGCAGTGGCCTGGCTGAGAAGACATAGATCTCCCTGTGATTCAGGCAGGTGCAAACCCATGGAGTATCTGCTCATTGGAAGCAACTGGGTCACAGCCCTATGGGGTCATCAGTGACTGGGTGTGACAGAGGTGCAAGGTGGGGAAGAAGGCATCAACCTTCCCAGACTAATCTATTTGCTAGGTCCTCCTCACCTCATGGAACACCAGAGTGAGTCATATTTGAGTTGTCAGCAGACCCCTGTGATCTAGTTGCCAGAGACCTTTTAAACTCTCCCACCTGAGACAGGTGCTGACTGAGAAAATTGATTTGGACCTCTTGATCTGGATCAATCACCTGAGGACTAGTCAAGTGGTCCCCTGGATGTGTGGTTGTGGGAAGGTTTGATTTTCCTTTTCCAATTGTTGCCTATGGGGGGTGGGATGACTTAATTACTGGAATTTCTCCACAGCTGAGAATTCAACCGAGAGTGACTGGTTCACTAGTTTAGGAAAAAGACCAGATGAAAACAAGACAGAGCCACTTAGCCCCATCACACCAAGCAGGTCCCCAGTTTCTCGGGCTGTAACACTATATGAGTCCTTGGCAAAGCTTCAGGAAAAAAGTTATAGGCACTAGTCCCAGCTTTTGGGCAAAGGGCTGGTTAATCACTACTTCTGGAGCCTCCAACATAACTTGCCTTTATCCACTCATCTAGTCAAACAGTGTAAAATAATCATGGGGTGAAATCAGCGGAAAAACTCGAGTAACATTAATAACCAGAGTAGATCAACCCTCCCAAAGAAAGATATGGCAGATGTTACCAAAGATCCCATCCATGAACAGATAGCGGAGATGTCAGAAATCAAATTCAGAATTTGGAGTGCAAACAAGATTAATATAAAGGAGGAAAAGTTGGAATTAGAAATTCAAACAGCAATTCAAAATTTGTCTCAAGAATTCAACAACTTTAAAGACAAACACCAAAAATTTTGACACAATGAAATGAGAATTTGCAGCCTTCAAAGATCTGAAAAATACAGGAAAATCCCTCAGTAACAGAGTGGAGCAAACAAAAGGAAGAATTTATGACATTGAAGACAAAGTTTTTGAACCCTCCAAAACTCTTAAAGGGGAACAGAAATGGAGAGCAAAAATGGATCACTCTCTCAGAGAGCTCTGGGATAATTTGAAGAAATCTAATATTCATCTCATAGAAATCCCTAAAAATGATAAAGTGGCTTCACAAGGCACAGAGGCTCTTCTCCATGAAATTATGAAAGAGAATTTTCCAGACATGCAAGAGATTCTGAAATTTAGACAGCAGACAGTTTCAGAACCCCAGCGTGACTCAACCCAAATAAGGCATCCTCCAGGCACATCATAATTAACTTCATTAAAGTTAATATGAAGGAGAAAATTCTCAAAGCAGCCAGATATAAGAAATCCATAAACTACAAAGGGAAGAATATTAGAATGACTGCCGATCTCTCTGCTGAAACTTTTCAAGCCAGAAGAGGGTGGTCATCAACTTTTAATCTCCTAAAACAAAATAACTTTCAACCGAGGATCCTGTTACCAGCTAAACTGAGTTTCATTTATGATGGAGAAATTAAGTACTTTAATGATATTCACATCTTGAAGGAATTTGCCATAACCAAACCAGCTTTTCAGGATTTTCTCAGACCCATCTTCCATAATGACCAGCACAATCCTCTACCACAAAAGTAAACTCACTCAGAAACTTTTATTCAAACTCCAACTTCCACAGTGGCGAAAGGCTTAAAATGTCCAATGGAATTTCAAAAAACTCGATACCAAAAATTTTACCAATATTCTCCATTAATGTGCATGGCTTAACCTGTCCTCTAAAGAGGCACAGGTTATCAGACTGGTTACAAAAAATCAGGCCAGATATCTGCTGCACATAAGAACCTCATTTTAACTTAAAAGACAAATATACACTCAGGGTGAAGGGATGGTCATCTATATTTCAGGCAAATGGAAATCAGAAAAAAAACAGGTATGACAATTTCATTTGCAGAAACAAAAGGCTTTAAACCTACAAAAGTAAGGAAAGATAAGAATGGACAATTTGTATTTGCTAAGGGTAATACTCAATATGATGAGATTTCAATTTTTAATATTTATGCACCAAAGCAAAATGCACCTCAATTTATAAGAGTAACTCTAATAGACTTGAGCAACTTGATTTCCTCCAGCTCCATAACAGTCAGAAATTTTAACACTCCTTTGGCAGTGTTAGATAGATCCTCCAATAAAAAACTGAGTGAAGAAATTTTTGATTTAAACCTAACGATTCAACATTTGGATTTAATAGACATCTACAGAACATTTCATCCCAACATAACTGAATACACATCCTTCTCATCAGCCCATGAAACATACTCCAAAATCAATCACATCTTAGGTCATAAGTCTAACCTCAGTAAATTTAAAGGATTAGAAATTATTCCTTGCATCTTCTCTGACCAACATGGAAGAAAAGTTGAACTCAGTAATAATAGGAATCTGTATACTCATACAAAAACATGAAAGTTAAATAACCTTATGCTGAATGATAGCTGGGTCATACATGAGATTAAGAAGGAAATTACCAAATTTTTGGAACAAAATGACAATGAAGATAAATGATCAGAACCTCTGGGATACCACAAAGGCTGTCCTAAGAGGTAAATTTATAGCACTTCAAGCCTTCCTCAAGAGAATGGAAAGTGAGGAAGATAAACAACTTAATGGGACATCATAAGCAACTGGAAAAGGAAGAGCATTTTAACCCTAAAACCAATAGAAGAAAAGAAATAACCAAAATTAGAGCAGAATTAAATGAAATCAAAAACACAAGGATTATACCACAGATCAATAAATCAAAAAGTGGGTTTTTTGAAAAGGTCAAAAAAAACAGACAAAACTTTGGCTAACCTAACCAGGAAAAAAAAAAGTAAAATCTCTAATTTCATCAATCAGAAATGACAAAGACGAAATAACAACAGACTCCTCAGAAATTCAAAAAATTCTTAATGAATATTATAAGAAACTTTATTCCCAGAAATATGAAAATCTGAAGGAAATTGACCAATATTTGGAAGCATGTCACCTTCCAAAACTTAGCCAGAATCAAGTGGAAATTTTGAACAGGTCCAAATCAGGCTCTGAAATAGTATTAATTATACAAAATCTCCCTAAAACAAAAAGCCCAGGACCAGATGACTTTATGTCAGAATTCTACGAAACCTTAAGGAGGAACTAGTACCTATATTACTCAACCTGTTTCAAAATATAGAAAAAGAAGGAATACTACTCAACATGTTCTATGAAGCAAATATCACCCTGATTCCAAAACCAGGAAAAGACCCAACAAGAAAAGAAAATTATGGACCAATATCACTAATGAATATAGATGCAAAAATATTCAACAAGATACTAACAAACAGATTCCAGCAATGCATCAAACAAATTATACATCTTGACCAAGTCGGTTTTATCCCAGGGTTTCAAGGCTGGTTCAAAATATGTAAATTTATAAGTATAGTTCAGCACACAAACAAATTAAAAAACAAACCGTATGATTCTCTCAATTGATGCAGAAAGAGCTTTTGATAATATACAGCAACTCTTTATGATCAGAACACTTAAGAAAATTGGTATAGAAGGGACATTTCCTAAGCTGATAGAGGCCATCTACAGGAAACCAACAGTCAATATTGTATTGAATGGAGTTAAAATAATTTCCACTCAGATCAGGAACCAGGCAAGTTTGCCCATTCTCTCCATTGCTCTTTGACATTGTAATGGAAGTTTTAGCCACCCCAATTAGGGAAGAAAAGGCAATCAATGATATCCATATAGGGTCAGAAGAGATAAAACTTTCACTCTTCACAGATGATATGATTGTATATCTGGAAAACACCAGGGATTTTACTACAAAACTCTTAGAAGTGATCAAGGAATACAGCAGCATCTCAGTTTACAAAATCAACACTCATAAATCTGTAGCCTTTATATATAACAACAATAGTCAAGCTGTAAAAAGAGGGAAGGACTCTATTCCGTTCACTGTAATGTCAAAGAAGATGAAATATTTGGGAGCTTATCTAACAAAGGACATGAAAGATCTCTATAAAAGGAACTATGTAACTCTAAGAAAAGAAATAGTTGAAAATGTTAACAAATGGAAAAACATACCATGCTCATGGCTGGGAAGAATCAACATTGTTAAAATGTCCATACTACCCAGAGCAATATACAATTTTAATGCAGTCCCTATTAAAGCTCCACTGTCATACTTTAAAGAGCTTGTAAAAATAATACTTCATTTTATATGGAATTAGAAAAAGCCTCAAATAGCCAAGACATTACTCAGAAATAAAAATAAAGCAGGAGGAATCATGCTGCCAGACCTCAGGGTATATTATAAATCGATAGTGATTAAAACAGCATGGTACTGGCACAAAAACAGAGAAGTAGATGTCTGGAACAGAATAGAGAACCAAGAGATGAACCCAGCTACTTATCGTTATTTGATCTTTGACAAGCCAATTAAAGACATTCAGTGGGGAAAAGATTTTCTATTGAACAAATGGTGCTGGGTGAACTGGTTGGTGACTGGACCCACATCTTTCACCATTATCTAAGATAGACTCTTACTGGATTAAAGATTTAAACTTAAGACATGAAACTATAAAAAATACTAGAAGAAAGTGCAGGGAAAGCTCTTGAGGAAATCAGTCTTGGGGAATATATTATGAAGAGGACCCCTTGGGCAATTGAAGCAGTTTCTAAAATACAGTACTGGTGGGCGGCACCTGTGGTTTAATGGAGTAGGGCGCTGGACTCATATGTTGGAGGATGTGGGTTTAAACCAAGCCCCACTCAAAAAAATAATATACTACTGGGACCTGATCAAACTAAAAAGCTGCTGCATAGCCAAGAACACAGTAAATAAAGCAAGCAGACAGCCCTCAGAATGGGAGAAGATATTTTCAGGTTATGTCTTCAACAAAGGTTTAATAATCAGAATCCACCAAAAATTCAAATTTATTAGCAAGAAATGAAGAAGTGATCCCTTCTCAGGCTGGGCAAGGGACTTGAAGAGAAACTTCTCTGAAGAAGACAGGTGCACGGCCTACAGATATATGAAAAAAATGCTCATCATTCTTAATCATCAGAGAAATGCAAATCAAAACTACTTTGAGATATCATCTAACTCCAGTCAGATTAGCCCATATCACAAAATCCCAAGACCAGAGATGTTGGCGTGGATGTGGAGGAAAGGGAACACTTCTACACTGCTGGTGGGAATGCAAATTTTATACGTTCCTTTTGGAAGGATGTTTGGAGAACACTTAAAGTTCTAAAAATAAACCTGCCATTCAATCCTATAATTCATTCCTATATTTCCACTACTAGGTATGTACTCAGAAGATCAAAAATCATATTGTAACAAAGGTCTTTGTACCAGACTGTTTATATCAGCCCAATTCATAATTGCTAAGTCATGGAAAAAGCACAAATAGATTGATATTTCGTGGTATATGTACACCATGGAATATTATGCAGCCTTAAAGAAAGATGGAGACTTTACCTCTTTCATGTTTATATGGATGGAGCTGGAACATATTTTTCTTAGTAAAGTATCTCAAGGATGGAAGAAAAAGTATCCAATGTACTCAGTCCTACTATGAAACTAATTTATGTCTTTCATATGAAAGCTATAACCCAGTTATAACCTAAGAATAGGGGGAAGTGGGAGAGGGATGGGGGTTGGTGGGATTACGCCTGCGGTGCATCTTACAAGGGTATATGTGAAATTTAGTTTCTCTTTAAATCCCTTGCCCAGCCTGCGATGGGATCACTTGTTCTTTTCTGCTTATACATTTGAGTTCTCTGTGTATTCTGGTTATTAGACCTTTATTGGAGGTATAACCTATAAATATTTTCTCCCATTCTGAGGGCTGTATGTTTGCTTTACTCACTATGTTCTTGGCTGT
>CAUYPK010148303.1:0-52441 GCA_963574355.1 Loris lydekkerianus | reverse complement strand
TATAAATGTCTTAACACAATAACTAAGAAAATGCCAGGAAGGCTATGTTAACCAGTGTGATGAAAATATGTCAAATGGTCTATAAAACCAGTGTATGGTGCCCCATGATTGCATTAATGTACACAGCTATGATTTAATAATGAATAAATTTAAAAACAAAAGAAAGCAAAAATACAACCCACAGAACACTAGAAAATATTTTCAATTCATGTACCTGATAAAGATCTAGTACCTAGAAGAAACAAATAACTTTTATAACTCAACGATCAAAGACAACTCAATTAAAAATGGGCATATAAAACTTACCAAAACTGAACCAGGAAGAAATAAAAAAAATTGAACAGACCGATAACTATCAAGGAAATTTAACCAGTAACTAAAAATCTCCCAAGAAAGAAAAGCCTAAGACCAGACAGCTTCCCTGGAGAATTCTACCCAACATTTAAACAAGAGTTAATACCCATGATCTCCATACTCTCTAAAATATTGAATGTTGAATACTTACAACCCTATTCTATGAAGCCAGCATTGCCTTAATTGTAAACCTAAAGAGGCTTGAAGAAAATTAAAGA
This sequence comes from Loris lydekkerianus, assembly GCA_963574355.1. Lineage (NCBI taxonomy): Eukaryota > Metazoa > Chordata > Mammalia > Primates > Lorisidae > Loris > Loris lydekkerianus. The sequence goes on along the minus strand of CAUYPK010148303.1, from coordinate 51,869 downwards.
TCAATACCTTTACTGAATATTGATTCAAAAATCCTTGATAAAATATTAGCAAACTGAACAGCACTTTAAAAGGATTATATACTAAAATCCATTGAAAGTTATTCTTGGAATGAAAAAATGGTTCAACATACAAAACTCAATCATAATACACCACATTAACAAAATTAAGGACAAAAACCACATGGTCACTTCAACTGATGCAGAAAAACATTTGATAAGATTCAATAGCTTTTCATGACAAAAACACTCAATAGGCCCGGAGTGGTAGCTCATGCCTATAATCCTACAGCTCTGGGAGGCTGAGGTGGGTGGATTGCTCTGAACTCACAGGTTCGAGATCAGCCTAAGTAAGAGCGAGACCCCATCTCTAAAAATAGCCAGGTGTTGTGGCAGGTACCTATAGTCCCAGCTACTCGGGAGGCTGAGGCAAGAGGATCACTTGAGCCCAGGAGTTGAAGGTTATTGTGAGCTATGTTGCCTCAACACTCTACCAAGGATGACATAGTGAGATTCCATTTCAAAAAAAAAAAAAAAAACACTCAACAAACTAGAAATGAAAGTACCTCAGCATACTAAAGATGATATATGAAAAACCCATAGTTAACATTAATTCAATGGTGAACAACAGCTTTATCTCCAAGATCAGGAACAAGACAAGGATGCCCCCTTTACCACTTTCATTCAGCACAGTGTTGAAGTCCTAGCCAGAGCAATTAGGCAAGTAAAAAAGACAAAGGCATCCAAATTGTAAAGGAAAAAGTAAAATTATCTCCTTTCAAAGATAAGATATTCTTACATGTAGAAAATCCTAAATATTTCTAAATATACACACACAAAAAAAAAACTATGACAAATAATAAACAAATTCAGCAGTTATAGGATACAAAATCTACACACAAAAATTAGATGCATTTCTATTCACTAATAATGAACATTCCCAAAAGAAAATTAAGGGAACAGTTCAATTTATAGGCCAGGCAGGGTAGCAGCATTTTGGCAGGCCTCGCCAGGACCATCACTTGAGGTCAGAGGTGTGAAACAAAGTTGGGCAACATAGTAAGACCCCATCTCTACAAAATATACAAAATAAATTTTAAAAAAATTTTAAATTTAATTTACAATAGCATAAAAAATATAAAATGCTTAGTACTCAGCCTAACCAAGGAGAAAAATAAATTGCTAAAAAACATTAAAGAACATACCAAAAAAAAAAAAAAAAAATGAAAGCACATCCTGTATTCACAGACTAGAAGACTTAATATTTTTAAGATCTCAGTGTTACCCAAAAGAAGCTATAGATTCAAGGAAATCACTATGAAGATGCCAACAGCATTTACTGCATGAATAGAAAAATCCATTCCAAAATTCCTATGGAATCTCAAGGAACCCTGAATACCCAAAATATTTTTTTAAGAAGAACAAATTTTGAGGACTCATACTTCCTGATTTTAAAACAAATTATAATAATGTCACAGTAACCAAAACAGTATATATACTTGTATGAAGACCACATAAAACAATGGAATAGAAAAATCCTCAATAAACACTCACATAGGGTGGCACCTGTGGCTCAGTCGGTAAGGCACCCACCCCATATACCAAAGGTGGTGGGTTCAAACCTGGCCCTGGCCAAATGGCAACAAAAAAATAGCCAGGCATTGTGGCAGGTGCCTGTAGTCCCAGCTTCTTGGGAGGCTGAGGCAAGAGAATCACCTAAGCCCAGGAGTTGGAGGTTGCTGTGAGCTGTGTGATGCCATGGCACTCTACTGAGAGCCATAAAAGGAGACGCTGTCTCTACAAAATAAAAAAAATAAAAAATAAATAAACACTCACACATATGTTCATATAGTCTTTGACAAGGTTGCCAAGGCCACTGAATGAGGAAAAGATAGTTTTTCTCAAGAAATAGTGTCAAGGGTGAGTGCCATGCCTCATATCTATAATCCTAGCCCTCTGGGAGGCTGAGGCAGGTGGATTGCTTGAGCTCAAGAGTTAGAGACCTGGGCAGCGCCTGTGTCTGTGAGTAGGGCACCAGCCCTATATACTGAGGGTGGCGGGTTCAAATCCGGCTCCAGCCAAACTGCAAGAAAAAAATAGCTGGGTGTTGTGGCTGGTTGGGAGGCTGAGGCAAGAGAATCACCTAAGCCCAAGAGCTGGAGATTGCCATGAGCTGTGACTCCAAGGCACTCTACCAAGGGCGGCAAAGTGAGACTCTGTTTCTAAAAAAAAAAAAAAGAGAGAGAGTTGGAGACCAGGTGGCTTCCGTAGCTCAGTGGGTAGGGTGCTGGCCACATACAAGGAGGCTGGCGGGTTTGGACCCAGCCCGGGCTAAAACAATAACAACTGCAACAACAACAAAAAAAATCTGGGCATTGTGGTGGGCACCAGTAGTCCCAGCTACTTGGGAGGCTGAGGCAAGAGTTTCAATTAAGCCCAAGAGTTTGAGGTTGCTGTGAGCTGTGATGCCAAGGTACTCTACCCAGGGTGGCAGCTTGAAACTCTGTCTCAATAAGAAAAAATAAAAAAAGAGTTGGAGACCAGCCTGAGAAAGAATGAGATCCCATCTCTACTAAAAATAGAAAAGCTAGCTGGGTGTTGTGGCTGGCATCTGTATGTAGTTCCAGGAGGCTGAGCCAAAAGGTTCGCTTAAGCCCAAAAGTTTGTAATTCCTGTGAGCTACGATGACACCAGGGCATTCTACCTACCAAGGGCAACAGAGTGAGACTCTATCTCAAGATTAAAAAAAAAAGGAAACAAAGTAAGAAAAGAAAAGAGAACTGGACTGGATATCCAAACAAAAACAATGAAATTATACCCTTACTTTACACCATATTACAAATATTAACTCAAAATGGATCAAAGACTTACACAAAAGACCTAAAACTATACAACTCCTAGAAGAAAATAATAGGGGGAAAGTTTTGTAACATTGGATCTGGCAATGATTTCTTGGATGTGAAACCAAGCAACAAAAGCAAAAATAGGTAAATGTGACTATTTCAAACCCAAAAACTTCTGTGCATCAATGAACATAATCAACAGAGTAAAAAGGCAACCTGTGGAATGGGAAAAAATATCTGTATATAATATATCTGATAAGGGGTTAATGTTCAGAATATATAAAAGATTCCCATACAACAAAAATAACAAAAATCAAATAACTTGATTTTTTAAATGAGCAAAGGACTTGAATAAATATTTTTCCAGATATGATAAACATTAAAAGCACTCAACTGGGTGGCACCTGTGGCTCAAGGAGTCGGGTGCTGGCCCCATATACCGGAGGTGGCAGGTTCAAACCCAGCCCCAGCCAAAAACAGCAAAACAAAACAAACAAAAAAAAAAGTGAAAGCATTCAACACATCACTGATCATCAGAGAAATTTAAATCAAAACCACAATAAGATACCATCTCAAAGCCATTAGAAGGGCTTGTCAAAACAGACAGATAATAACAAGTGTTTGAGCCCTTGTGCATTGTTGGTAGGTCTGTAGAATGGTGAAGCCAATATGGAAAACAGTACAGCAGTTCCTTAAAAAATTAAAAATAAAGGGCAGCACTTGTGGCTCAAAGGAGTAGGGTGCTGGCCTGATATACCAGAGGTGGTGGGTTCAAACCTGGCCCCCACAAAAAAAAAAAACAAAAATTAAAAAAAAATTAAAAATTAATTAAAAATCATATGATCCAGCAATTCTACTTCTGGGGACATCGCCAAAAGAATTAAAAGCAAGATCTCTGAAGCATTTGCATAATCAACCAATGGTAGAAGCAACCCAAATATCAACAGATAAATAAATGTGGTATATATATACAATGGAGTATTACTCAGCCTTAAAAATGTGGGAAGTACCATCACACGGTTCAACATGAATAAACCTTGAGGACATTATGCTAAGTGAAATTCATCAACCACTAAAAGGCAAATACAGTATGATACAGCCTATATGGAATATCTATAGTAGTAAAATTCATAGAAAAAGTAAGTAGGAGCTGGGTGGCTCATACCTATAATCCCAGCACTCTGGGAGGTCGAGGCAGGTGGATTGCCTGAGCTCACGAGTTTGAGAACAGCCTGACCAAAAGTGAGACCCCATCTCCACTAAAAATAGAAAAACTGAGGTAAGAGGATCGCTTGAAGCCAATGAGTTGGAGGTTGCGTGAACTATGAAGCCAAAGACAGTAGGTTGGTGGTGATCCAGGTTTGGGGAAAGGGAGATATAGGGAGTTGTTTAATAGGAATGCAGTTTCAGTTTTACAGGATGAAAACATTCTGGAGATCTCTGTTGTAGAACAATGTAAATGTACTTAACTGTACAATTTGATAATGGTTAAGATGGTAAGTTTTATGTTTTCTACCACAATAAAAAAATTTAATGGGAAAACACTTTAATAGAAGTTTCTCCAAAGAAGACATACAAATGGTCAATAAGTACATGAAAAGATACTCAACATCATTAGTCATTAGGGGAAATGTAAATCAAAACCACAGGAGATAATCACTTCACACCCAGGATTACTTTAATCAAAAAGACAGACGATAACAAATATTGTTGAGGATGTAGACAGGAATTAGAACCCTTGAACATTGTTGGTAGGAGTATAAACTGGTGAAGCTGCTTTGGAAGTCTGGCTGTTTCTCATGTAGGCCAGGTGTAGTGGTTCACACCTGTAATCCTAGCACTCTGTGAGGCCAGGGCAGGTGGATTGCTTAAGCTCAAGAGTTCAAAACCAGCCTGAGCAAGAGTAAGACCCTGTTTCCAAAAAATAGCCGGGCATTGCAGTAGGTGCCTATAGTCCTACTTACTTGGGGGGCTAAGGCAAGAGGATCTCGATACCAAGAGTTGATGTTACTGTGAGCTACCAAGAGTGACAAAGTGAGACTATCTCAAAAAAAAAAAAAAAAAAAAAGAAAAGAAAGAAAAAAGAAAGAAAGTTAAACATAGAATTACCACATGACTCAGCAATTCCAATGGTAGGCATACACCTAAAAAAGTGAAAATAGGTACTCAAATACTTGTACATGAATGTTCATTCATAGCACCGTTATTCAATATAGTAGTCAAAAATGGTAACTCAGCTATCCAAAATTGATAACCATATAAACAAATATATATATATATTCATACAGTGAAATATTATTCAGTCATAAAAAGGGAATGAAATATTGATATATGCTATAACACTTGAAACCTTGAAACCATTATGCTAAGTGAAAGAAGCCATTCACAAGAGGTCATATAGTACATGATTCCACTTACATAAAATGTCCAATATAGGCCAATCTATAGAGACAGAAAGTATATTAGAGTTTGTCAGGGACCAGGGGAAGAGATAATGAAGAGTGACTTTTTAGAATTTCTTTCTAGGATACGATTATGGAATTAGTGAACATCGTACAGCCTTGTGAAAATACTAAACATTTTATATTTTAAAGGGATGAATTTTTATGTTATATGAATTATATCTCAACAGAAAATTAGCAAACCAAATCCAGAAACATATAAAAAGAATTATATACCATGACCAAGTGCATGACCAACTCAGGAATGCAGGGTTGGTTTAACCTCCAAAAACTGTGTGCTACAAAAAAATTAATAAAGAACAAAAACCACCAGTTTGCCTCAATACAAATAAATAGCATGAGTAAAACAAAAAAATCCACCATGTGATAAAATTCCAACACCTACTCATGCCAAAAATCCTAACGCACTAGGAATCTAGTTAATTTCATACTTCTTAATAAAAAATGGAATGTTTTCCCCTTAACATTAGAAAAAAGGCAAAAATGACACTGTCACTATTTCTATTCTATCCAATATTGTACTAGTCAGTACAATACAATACAAATTAAAGGCATATAGATTAAAAAGGAAGAATTCAACTGTCTTTATTCACAGATGACATAATCTCATAAGTGGCAAATTTTAAGAAATCTATTAAACTATTGGAATAAAAGGTGTTTAGCAAAGTCATAGGATCCAAACTCAATATATGAAATTATTTTTGTTCTTATATGTACATATATTAGCAACAAAACAGCAAATATGAAATTAAGAAAACAAATTCACAACAGCATCAAAAAGAATATTTTAAAAATAAACAAAAATACAATACTTGAATACAAATAATCATAGAACACTGCTTGGGGAAATTAAAGAAGCCCTAAATAAATGACACGCCTATATTTCTGGATTTTAGAACTCAATTATTCTTTAAAATAGCAAATCTCCCCAAAATTAACCTATAGATTTAATCCAAAGTCTCTAAACTTTGGCATTGTTGACACTAAGGACTGAACAATTCTTTGCTGTATGTCCATTATAAGATATTTAGCAACATCCCTGGCTAACTAGCTGCCAGTAGCACCACCCTATTCCACTTTTAAATTTAAAAAGTCTCTAAATATGGCCCAGTTAAAAACTACTGATTTAATACAATCTCTGTCAAAATGATAGCAAGACTTTTAGGACAAACTTTATAAAAAATTTAAAAAAAAATTTTTTTAAGGAAAAGCTGATCCTAAAATCTATATGCAAATGCCAGCGACTTAATATAGTCAAAAAATTTTATAAAAGCACAAACCTAGAAAACTTAAAGCACTGATGACAACACATAAAGCTGCAGAAGCTGAGGCAAAGTGGTGCAGGTGTTAAGACTTGCCATATAAATCAATGTAACAGAAGAGAGTTCAGAAATAAACCCACACATACATGGGCAATGGCACAATGACAAAAATTATTTGTAAAAAAATAAAAAGGAATCTAGACCCTAATGTGACACATCATATATATAAATTAACTCAAATTGAATGATAAACCTAAATTGAAGACCTAAAACTACACAATGGGGGTCCAACCTGTGGCCTGAGGAACACCTGTTAATTTTGTGAGGTCTTTTTTTGCTTATCTGGTGTTGGACATCACAAAAAGTAACCATGGACTTCTTTTTTCACTAATCAGCTTTTCATAGGGTTTGTCTATTTAAAGTGTGGCCCACAAGACAACTCTCATTCTTCTAATATGTGACAGAAAAAAAAGTCTGGACACCCCTGCTATAACTTACAGAAAAACATAGGAGAAAATCTTAGTAACTCTGGGCTAGACAAAGATGTTTTAGATACTATACTAAAATCACCATCTGTAGAATAAACAATTTTATAAATTGGACTTCATCCAAGTTATATTATTTTGCCCATCAAAAAGATAACATTAAGAAAGTGCAAAGGCAAACCACCAACTACGAGAAAGTAAATACAAAATATATGCATAATAAAAGATTCCAGGGTGGCGCCTGTGGCTCAGTGAGTAGGGCGCCTGCCCCATATACCGAGGGTGGCGGGTTCAAACCCAGCCCCGGCTGAACTGCAACCAAAAAATAGCCGGGCATTGTGGCGGGCGCCTGTAGTCCCAGCTGCTCGGGAGGCTGAGGCAGAAGAATCGCAGAAGCTCAAGAGCTGGAGGTTGCTGTGGGTCCTGTGACTTCACGGCACTCCACCGAGGGTGGTAAAGTGAGACTCTGTCTCTACAAAAAAAAAAAAAAAAAAAAAAAAAAAAAATTTATAAAAAAAAAAAAAAAGATTCCATTCAGAGTACATTTTCTGAATATATCCTATAATCTAATAAGACAAATTATATTCTAAGACAGCCCTAGCCTCTCTAAATATAAAGATAGGTTTTATTTTTTACTAACGGAACTGAGACAAACATATCAGTTTCTCTGCTATCTCAAAATACATATTTTTTTTAAGGCTCACTCAAACTCTACCAAGGGCAACATAGCTCACAGCAATCTCCAGCTCCTGGGCTCAAGTGATCCTCCTGCCTCACCCTCCTGAGTAGCTGGAACTACAGGTGCCCAACACAACACCCATCTAATTTTTCTATTTTTGGTAGAGATGAGGTCTCGTTCTTGCTCAGGCTGGTCTCAAACTCCTGAGCTCAAGGTCTCCTCCTGCCTCAGCCTCCCAGAGTGCTGGGATCACAGGCGTGGGCCACTGTGACTGGCTTCAAAACACTTCCAATAAAGTTATCTATAAAGCACTGTATGTCCTACTTCCAGTCATGAGGCAGAAGAAACGTTGGCAGATGATAGAAACATAGAAACGTAAGATTCTGCTAACCACATGTAAGAAGCACAGAAGTCATAGGATAACATTTTCAAAGGGATGCATGCAAAGACAGCTTATCATTGTATTTTATCCCATCTTCAAACTGAGCACAAAGTACTCACCAAGATAGAGATAAGCCGAACCAATTAGTACTTAACTGGTGGGGAAATGGTAGGTTGTGAGCCTGCTGTGATAAGGCTTTACTAGACAGGATAAAAATAGTCATCACAGAAGATCTGCCAAGAAGAGCTTAAGAAGGTAAAGTGATTACTTGAATTTAGAGCTTGTTTTTATTAATTTTCTTTTCTTTTTTTTTTTTTGAGACAAGAGTCTCACTATGTCACCCTCAGTAGAGTTCTATGGCATCACAGCTCACAGCAACCTCAAATTCTTGGGCTTAAGTGATTCTCTTACCTCAGCCTCCCAAACAACTAGGACTGACAACAGGCACCTGCCACAATGTCCAGCTATTTTTTTGTTGTTGTTGTAGTTGTCATTGTTGTTTGGCAGGCCCTGGCTGGGTTCGAACCCGCCAACCCTGATGGATGTGACCAACGCCCTAGCCGCTGAGCTACAGGAGCCAAGCCTTGAATTTAGAACTTGTATTCTTCCTCATGTAACTCTGGGAACTTCCCTTCAAAGCCACATTCTGGCTCTGGCAGAATGACCTTCTGGTCTGGACCACTTTAGACCAATGAATAACTCCTTGGCCTGGTTAAAGAGGAGGACACTTTCAAAGCAGTTATGTTCTATAAACTTTCTTTTCTTTTCTTTTTTTTTTCTGAGACAGAGTGTCACTTTTGTCACACCTCCGTGTCATGGTGTCACAGCTCACAGCAACCTCAGACTCTTGGGCTCAAGCAATTCTCTTCCCTCAGCCTCCTGAGTAGCTGGAACTACAGGCGCCCGCCATACCACCAAGCTATTTTTAGAGACAGGGTCTCACTCTAGCTCAGGCTGGTCTTGAATTTGTAAACTCAGGCAATCTGCCCACCGTGGCCTCCCAGAGTGCTGGGATTACAGGTGTGAGCCACTGCACCCAGCCTTGAATTTTCTGAGATCTCTCACTCTGAAGAAAACCTATAATAAAAACAGGCTCTCTGAAAGGCTCTGGTATAATACATAAGTTAACCTTCGAAACTATTTTAAAGGCACCTCTTCCTTAATCCCTCTTCCTCTAGACAGAAATATAAAATCTTTTTACAAATGAATGTAAAAGTTATTCTTACCTTCTAGTCTGTAATATACCTTAAGTTATGTTGTGTTAAATAAAATTTTTAGGCCGTTGATTTGCACTGTTTCCTGTTCTAGGCTCCAACAGACCAAACCAAAATGGAATCAATCACGCTAAAGCGCCAGGTTGCTATCGTGAAACTAAGCTGCTTATCTGACCATCTGAGAAGTCAGGAGAGAAAAGTAACAGGCAGATCCCCAAGCAGGCCAGTTTTAGCTTGCATGGGTAAGGAAGTCCCGTTTCACCCTTACAAGGAAAGTAACCTGAAGTACCCATGTTAACCAATCTACTTTATTAAATTATGCTGTTTCCTTGTTCCTGCTCAAGCTACATTTATCAAAATCAACTACTGCCATACCAGTATAGCTCCTATGTTCAGAGAAGATGCTATCCCTTTCACGACAGATAAAAGCCAATTAGATCTTTACAATTTAATTTGTTGAAATTTTTCCAACAGTTATAAATATCAAGGATTATTTCTTCCTAGAAGAACCCACAACTCATCAACTCAAATCAGTTAGTTGACAAGGAACTGGATTAAGCCACCTGGACCCAGAGTGAAAAAGAGAGTTTATCTTAGATTTATCCCAGCTATAATAGGGTTGGCTTAAAGAATATATCCTCCTTTGCATAAAGTCTTAGTGCTATTAAAGGTAAAGGGAAAAGTAATGTTCAAAGTGAAATCAAAGGGAACAATTAACTCTATTCTGTTTGAATATTGACTTCCCAACTGCTTTTGGAAACCAGGTAGTATATTAGTATTTTATGTCATTATTTCCCCTGATAAGAGCAGTACACAGAAATTGCCAACTTCTTCTCCCCTGCTACTTAGTAGAGGTACAACAGGGAGACCCCAAACTATCTATCTCCAGTAAAACTAGGTTGGGCAGTAACTTAGTTACTCTCTCACATTCCTGCTAGTAGGAAAACGTAGCAAGTTTATGGCCTGTTAGGCCTTAAGCAGCTTTCAAAAACTTCTGGAAATAAATTCCCACATATTTCTTCCCAAAAGAAGTATACTTTTACCTAAAATTCTCTTAACTGAATTTCCTTTTAGAGTTATTTACCAAGTTCTTTTCATTGAACATTATTCGAAACAGTACTTCCTATTTTTAAATGGGGATATTTTGAAAAGGAAAAATTTAGAGCTACATATGTATAAAATAGGAGTGCAACAATCCCATGTGTGATCAGAAGTTGTATCTCACCAAAATCCAATGAAATGGAAAACTATGTATTTTCTTGATGCCTTCAAAGAATGCCAGTGAAGATATTATGGAGTTCCACTGCTCTATGTCTTTAGATAAATGCCTATATGCCTATATTTATTTTTAAAATAACTATGGATATATAATTCATATGGCACAAGATTGTTTTAAAACATAAAACTCAGTTCACAAAGTTGTACAATCATCTCTGCTATCTAGTTCCAGAACATTTTCATCATCCCCAAAGGAAACCTGTATCCATTAAGCTGTCACTCCACATTCTCCACCCTTCCACCTCTGACGATCACTTTCTTCTCTATAGATTTCCCTGTTCAGAACATGTCATATAAAGGGAATAACGTAGTATGTTCCCTTTTATGACTGGCTCCTTTTAGTGAGCAGACTGCCTTCAAGGCTCATGCCTGTTACAGCATGTACCAATACTTTACTCCTTTGTATTGCCATTGTATGGCTGTATGAGGTCTAACAATTAGTTCGTGAACTCATTCCAGAAAAAATGCTGCATACCTCATGGCTGAATATCACAATAGTCACTTTCAAAGTAACTCCCCTTGGGAAGCTATGCACTGATGCCAGTGCCTACTCTACTCCACTCTTCAAAGCAGTTCTGGAACTGCTATAAAAGCTGGAATGACTATAAAAGCTGTTGCCATATAGCACGCAAGAACATGCAGCAACAACGAAAGCCACTGAGCAGGACACCACCACACATCCCTAAGAACACTGCTGTGAGACCCTGATACACTACGGTTATGAAGCCTTACCAAGTTATTTGTATCGTACTGCTAATGTAAGTGCATGGGGGCAAGTTTATGAATTTAATTGTCAGATCTTGTGCATTGTGTTTATTCCATCGCCAGTTAATGGACATTTGGGTTGTCTATACTTTTTAGCTATTATGAATGCTATGAACATTTATGTACAATTTATTTTTTAGACAGAGTCCCACTTTGTCACTCTCAGTAGAGTGCTGTGAAATCACAGCTCACAGTAACCTCAAACTCTTGGGCTTAAGCGATTCTCTTGCCTCATCCTCCCCAGCAGGTGGAACTACACCCCCTGCCAGAACCCCCGGCTATTTTTAGAGACAATGTCTTACTCTGGCTCAGGCTGGTCTCAAACTCCTGAGCTCAGGCAATCCACCCACCTAGGCCTCCCAGAGTGCTAGGATTACAGGCATGAGCCACCACACCCGGCCTCTACATACAAATTTTTGTATGCACATATATTTCCAATTCTCTTTGAGTATAAACTTATGAGTATAAACATGCTAACCCTATGTTTAACTTTTTCAGAACAGCCAAACTATTCTCCAAAGCAGCTGCACCATTTTACAGGCCTACCAGCAACTTCCAATTTCTCCACATCCTCTTCAACATTGTTTATTTTTTCATTAAAATAATCCTAGTGGCTGTGAAGTGGGGTCTTATTGTGGTTTTGATTTGCACTTCCATACTAACGATGTTTAACATGTTTTCATGTGCTTATTAACCATTTGTGTATCTTCTTTTGTAAACTGGGTTGTCTTTTTATTAAGTTGTAAGAGTTCTTTATATATTCTGGATAAAAGTCACACTTTTTTTGTTTTGTTTTGAGACAAAAGTCTCTCTCACTCTGTTGCCTAGGCTAGAGTGCCTTGGCATCATAGCTCACAACAACTTCAAACTCCTGGATTCAAGCAATCCTCTTGCCTCAGCCTCCCAAGTAGCTGGGAATACAGGCATGAATCAATGCACATGGCTAGTTTTCCTATTTTTTAGTAAAGACAGGATCTCACTCTTGCTCAGGCTGGTCTCCAACTCCTGAGCTCAAGCAATCCACCCAGTCGGCCTCCCGGCGTGCTAGGATTACAGGCATGAGCCACTGTGCCCAGTCTAGTCACACAGTATTTTAAAATTATAGGGAAGTCTGTTGATACAATAGCTTCTTATACCATCACTTTATAACTTTCAAAATACTTTCAAGTTAGATTATATTTATTAAGTAAAGAAATTTTTCATCTTAAATATGAAATTGCATAGAAATAAAAATTTGAGCAATCACTACTTTTTCAAATACAGTAGAACTGTTGACCACCCAATGGACTGTTACAAAGTGGTCAGTGTAAGGAACCAGGCCTACTGTGCTGATAATGTACGTTTTGTTCACATCGGTGTATGAAAATTCAGTCAAGGAGGTGTAAATGTAGAAGAGGTCATTATACTGTGAATGAATGTGAAGCCAAATGTTGGGAGTATGATGACCCATATGTTAAGAGATTCAAGGAGATAATATAATGTAGGGACTTTATTTGAATCCTGACTTGAACAGGAAGACAAAAAAAAAAAATGAGACAGTTTGAACACTGGATAGTACTTTAACCAATTAAGTGTAATAATAGAATTGTGGTTACACACTGAAATGTTTATAAATGATTTGCTGTCTAGGAGCTTCAAAATAAATCAGGATTCAAAAAGTGGCATGTAGATAAATCAAGATTGGCCATAAGTTGATCATGTTGAAATGATTTAACTACACTGTTCTCCTTTTATATACACCTGACATTTTCCATTAAAAACAAATAATCTCTCACTCCAACATCCACTATGTCTATGAACACCACCAGGAGCAAATAATGGTATCAACTGAATTATTAATTCTCAAAGTCATGCCAAAAGTAAAAGCTCTGGGAAACTTAATGAGGCATTGAGCATCCATGGGCAGCAATCCGTACCAAGTTTTAATTACCACCACCGGTACAGGCTAACTGGGTAGCTGTATCAACCATGCTGCACAAAACAGCAGCCATCACTCAGTCATTTGCACCACTCTTCACCTTCCCATTTCATGTCCTAAAGTAAGATCACTAAGGGACTGAACACCAACTGCAAGTATACTAACTATCCCCACTGGCCACACAGAACACTCTCTAACAGAGTAAATCTCTACAGCAATTGTATAGTAATCCCTCAGGCCACTTAAAACTCACCCCAAATCACACATCCAACAGGCACAAGTTAGGACAGCAGGATGTAATTTGCACACGTAAAATACACACATACCAGGATGACTGTAAGAAAGACAATAACAAGTATTGGCAAAGATGTGGAGAAGCTGCAGCCCCCATGCATCGTGATAGGACCAGTTGTCACTGGTTCAGTCACTTTGAAAAGTTCAGCAGTTTTCATTTATTTTTATTTTTATTTTTTTGCTTTCAACTGGTGCTCAAGAACTTCATCTTAAAGTTTTTTTAATTTTCTTTTCTTCCTTTAGTGGTTCTCTTGCCCTTAGCCTCCAAGTAGCTGGGATTCCAGGTGTCCACCACAACGCCCAGCTGTTTTTGGTAGAGACAGGGTCTCTGGCTCACTCCAGCTCAGGCTGGTCTCAAACCTCTGAGCTCAGGGCAATCCCCACAGTGCTGGGATTACAGGCGTGAGCCACCAGGCCCGGCCTCAGCAGTTTTTTAAAAGTTAAATTTACCACACAACCTGACAATTCCACTATTAGAAAATCTACCTAAGAAATATGAACTCATGTCCACACAAAAACATATATTTGAAAGTAGGCTATCAACAGGAAAAATGGACAAAGTGTGGCACGTGCAAACAATGGAACACTAAATCAGCAACTAAAGTAACTAGGTACGGTTATAAGCTCCAACATGAACGAACCTCACAGACACTGCTAAGTCGCTGATTTTCATGGTGGGCCATGAGAGCATCTTAGGTGTGCCATGAAAAATTTCAAAGTCTGGCTCAGTGCCCAAAGCTCAGTAGTTAGGGTGCTGGCCACATACACCAGGGGTAGCGGGTTCAAACCCAGCCAGGGCCTAAACAACAACAATAACAAAAAAATAGCCAGGCACTGTGGCAGGCACCTGTAGTCTCAGCTACTTGGGAGGCTGAGGCAAGAGAATCGCTTAAAGCCAAGAGTTCAATGTTGCTGTGAGCTATGACAGCACAGCACTAGACCAAGGATGACACAGTGAGACTCTGTCTCAAAAAAAAAAAAAAAAAAAAAAAAGCCGGGGTGGCACCTGTGGCTCAAAGGAGTAGGGCGCCAGCCCCATATGCTGGAGGTGGTGGGTTCAAACCCAGCGCTGGCCAAAAACTACAACAACAACAACAAAAAAAGCCTTGGTGCCCAGCTCATTGAGTAGGGTGCCAGCCACATACACCAAAGCTGACAGGTTCGAGCCCGGTCCAGGCCTGCTAAACAACAATGACAACTGCAACCAAAACATAGCTGGGCGTTATGGCAGGCGCCTGTAGTCCCAGCTAATTGGGAGGCTGAGGCAAGAGAATCGCTTAAGCCCAAGATTTGGAGGTTGCTTTGAGCTGTGATGCCAAGGCACTCTACCGAGGGCAACATAATGAGACTGTTTCAAAAAAAAAAAAAAAAGATAAAATTTAAAGATTATTTCTGAAAGTTCAAAGCACAGTAAATATGTATATTTTTTAACCCTTTCTTTTTACCAACATAATTTAAGTGTGCCATGAAAGTTTAACTATAGGTTCAAGTGTTCCTTAAAATTAAAAAAAAGGTTGAAAAAACACTGTGCTAAGTAAAAGGTGCCAGGTATAAAGGCCTACAAATTGTATGATTCTAGTTAAGTGAAATTTCTGGAAAGGGAAAATTTATACAGAGAGAATGACTATCAGTATGGCTACCTAGGGCTGGGAATAGAAATGGGAATGAACTACAAAGCAGCATCAAGTTTTTGGACCTGATGGAAAGGCTTTAAAACTGGATTGCAGGCTCAGCACCTGTAACTCAAGCGGCTAGGGTGCCAGCCACATACACCAGAGCTGGCAGGATCGAATCCAGCCCAGGCCTGCCAAACAATGACAACTACAATCAAAAAATAGTCAGGCGTTGTAGTGGGTGCCTGTAGTCCCAGCTACTTGGGAGGTGGAGGCAGGAGAATTTCTTGAGCCCAAGAGTTGGAGGTTGCTGTGAGCTGTGATGTCACAGCACTCTATCCAGGGTGACAGCTTGAGGCTCTTGTCCCCCCCCCCAAAAAAAAACTGGATTGCAATAATAGGTGTACAACTGTATACATTTACTAAAACTACTGACATAAACATTTACAATGAATTTTATGGTGTGTAAATTATACCTCAATAAAGCTATTTTTTAAGGCACCATTATAATGAAGTCTTAGAAATGATGATTTTAAGGCTCTGGCTCACAGCTCATTCATTTCATATAATTTCAACTCAATGAATTCTAATATACTATTGATGTTATTACTAAGAATATTTATTTGCTTTGCTTAAAAACCAAAAGAATCTGAATTCACCCATCTCTAAAGCTCCCTGATTAAATGTTGCTGCTTCAGCTATAAGCCATGTAATTATGTCACAAAATCACTTGCATTAGCACTGCCTCTTAGCCATTTTATTAATTTGCTTTCCTCTAATCTCATGCTCTATGGTATTCCTTTCCGTAAAAATCTTACTTGGTATTGCTCAAATTTTCCATTAGATATTAAGTTCTCAGAATATTTCAAAACCTGAAATAAAATTTTAATACTTATATGAACATGTATTTAAATACATACTTTCTAAATATACTGTATTTTCATATTTTTGTTTGCACATTAAGCCATTCACATGCTGCCTCTGGTAAGTTTCGAACATTGTATTATTTCAAATCAAGCTGCCTTCCATACCCAGGCTGGCTTTAATTTCAGTCAGTTCGGGTCAGATCCATTTTTTTTTTTTTTCCCCACAGAGACACTGACTGATTTGCCAGAGGTGTTCCCTGTAAAGCCAGCTTTAAAAAAAAAAAAAAAAAAAAAAAAAAGTTTTAAATGAGAATTTTGTCCCAAGCCAAATAGGAAACACTAAGAGCCTATTAACAGATAAAATTAGGAATCTATAAAGGAAGTGGAAGAGTCACCCTGATTGCTATGACCCAACCTCACAAAAGATGGCAGCTCCGACTGCTGGAAAACCGTGTTCTATATCACACACTACATGATGATTTCTGCACAGCACAACCATAAAAAATTAAACTGAAAATACTTAAGCAGCATTTGTAAGAAAGAGAAACTTGGAACATACTTAAATAAAAAATACTTTCCAAATCTCAATGTAAAAAATAGACAACTATAAAATAATTCCCTCAAATAATTTCCCTCTAAAATTCTATAAAGACATTACTTTTTAGGAATTCCATTTATTACAAAGACTGTGTACCTTTTATCAATCATAATTTCCTTATTTATAAACAGATTTAAGGGAAAAAATATCAACTAAAGAAAAATCAAAAGGCACATTAATACAAAACATTGAACCCAGTGGAAAGTTCTCAAAGAAATGAATTAGTGAAGAAAAAATGCCACTTAACCATCAGGTAGTAAAGAGAATAAGATGGCAAGAAACTTCTGATAAAACCATTTATGTAACTATTATGAGTTTTGGAAAAAAGCACTATCTGCCTTCAGAAGAATCAGGTACAAATAAAGCAAATATTCCACAAAAAGACAACACGCAGTAAGGAAAAACCTGTAAAGGGGGATTTGTACTAAAAGGCAATTTAAAATCTATCTTAACTATAAAAAATAAACCCCTTTCCCTCATGAATCAGAGAAAAAGGTATCATGATAAATAACTCCACCGCATTTCTGTAAAATAAAAACAGAAATTATTGCTATATTATGATTGTAAAAATGGAGGCAATAAAGAGTTCAGAAATATACTCCTTTATAATTAAATGATGAGCCATAATTTGAACCCTAATTATCACATTATGTAGAAATCACAATCAGGTTTTGTGTCTTTAGTTATTAAGATATATGTTAAATAGTTCACATTTGAAAACATTTTATCATTACATCATCAAATTTGATAAAATCTTATCAAAACATCTAAGTATTCAATATAAATCATATTATTAAAAGTATAAGAAAACATTTAAAGAAGACTGGTGAAGTGTCAGAAAATTACTTTCTATTAAATATACAAAATTTAACATTTAGAACTACATAAATTCTTGCTAAAAGTTGATCCAGTTTTACAAAGGCATACTTTGTGAACCTTAATAAATTTTCCCAGTGCCACCTTCCTTGTTTATTCCAAAGCTGTTTCAATTAGTCTTTTAACTTTCTTGTCATTCATATGTAAAAATTACAGAAAGTTTACAGTATGTAGTCTTTATAGCAACATGTTTAAAAGTCACCAAAGTGCACATTAAACTAGCTATAACTGCTCAACCTTCTTGATTTTATTGTCAAAAAGTAAATGAAAACTTCATCCACTTAAGTCTTCCAGGGGTGGAGAATAGTGTACCTTGCATAAATAAGAATTCCCAGTAAGGATATTCTGTAAAAGATTTCCTGTGTTATTTTGTGGACTAAATTTACTTTCTCTCATTAAAACTTTTTAAAAGTCTTAACAAAGGACACATACGTAAATGCTATATTACACAACTACAGTATTGTTAAATAAAGCAGCCTAGTATAATTGTAAACATTTTAAATGTAGTAAACAAGACTTGGCATGTCTTTTCTTCCCAAAACTTGCCATCACAATGCTCTTTCCATAGATAATTATACTTCCTGGAAAAGTTTTCAAGTATATTACAGTCTATTAAAAAAAATACACTGAAATATGTGAAAAGATTTAGTCATGGCAATTTCACTGAAGCTTTTATTGCCTCTGTTGTAATATGACAGGGATTGTAAGAAACACAATTGAACTTACAGAGATATGCAGATGATATTCACTAAAGATAATCTTGATCTCAAGTATTTTTATATGTGGGCACTTCTAATTTTATACATTTTACTATTTAAAAAGCATTACATTTTAAAATGTGTACCTGTTTTGACATTTGGCAAAAATGAAACTGTACCTGTGGTTCAGTTTAAAACAAAGAATCAATAATGGGGAATTTACCAGAATGAAGACTGAAACGCTCATGAATTAAAGCAATTCAAGCTGTGTCTCTGTCTCTATCACCAACTCTCTCTCTCTCTCTCTCACACACACACACAGCCATATGTGTAAGCATTTTTTAGTACGAATATTCCCTGTAACCAGACATTTGTCTTCAGAACAATCATACCACATTAAATCAGTCTTTTCTTTTCAGCCCTAGTAAAAGTTTTAATTCTACGATGCCATCATAGTGAACAACCTTAACTTTTATGCTACATAATTATAGTCAAAGCTTTATGTATTTTTTTTATAATTACACAGTAATTATAAATGTTTAGTACCAAACTGATGACAAACACTATTTTGTTGAAAAGATTTTGCATTTAAAAGAAAAAAATCTGTAAAACCCAAGGCACTAGGCCATGAACCAATATCAGACTTTTACAGAAAACAATTTATATTGGGGGAAAAATAGCTAATGCGATCTCATTTCAAAACACAGCATACTTGAATTAATCAATCTGAAAACAACACCGTAACTCAAAATCTTCTAAACAGGAAACAAAACAGTACATATATATGTATATATATATATATATATATATATATCTCTCTCTCTTTAAATTTTTTTCATAATTGAAGTTCCTCTTTATATTTACAAAAATGAAATCAGGAAATACTGAAAGCAGCAGGATTCTTCTTTTTTCTTTTTAATAACCAATTCCAGTAGCCTGAATAGAAACTTTTTTTCCTTTTGGTAGAATTGCATTTTTAAAGTTATGATTGGAATATTAATATATCTATGGAAAAAGCTTTCTAGTCAATTTCAAAATCATGTAAATAAAAAGCAGTTTTTAATATGTCATTGTTTTGTAAAATCATTTCCACATTTGCATAAGATGTACTGCTATTCTGAAGTACATTCCTTTGTTAATACCAACCCCAGACCTTACAGGATACCTGGATATACCAGCAAAATATATTCCTATTACAGTCCACAGTCATCCAACATATGAAGTTATTTATTACCTTTTTGACCTGCTTTACGGAAATGTTTAAGAAAGCAATAAACCCTTCTTCACATGTCAGTAAGTGAGCAGTGAAAGGAGCTTTTTCAGCATGAAAGCAGTTCATGGGTCTTGTAATGAAAAAAAATATACAAGATTGCATTCTGCTTTGATGAGAAAACGGAGCTAATTTGAGTAAAATAAAAACAGTAAAGAAACTAAATAATTTACAAAAATAGAAGCCAGATTAGTATTTAACATCAAGTGTATGCTTGTTCGAAAATCTTTGCTCCTGAAGTAAATATTTGGCAACCACAGTGATTAGCAGTTAAAGCAATTTCAACAAAATAAGAAAGTCATCAAAAATGGACTATTTGTCTGAAAGACCAGTACCTATGTTATAAAGATTGAACTTCATGGCTCATCACAACCATTTTCAAAATTTAATTCCTACTATCTTCTTATAAATTAAAGAGAATTTCATTGTGTTCCATAGTGCGATGACCAAAAAGAAAAAAAAAAAGTAAAAGCAAAACAAAAAATAAACCCTCATGCCTAAATTTAAAATATTGTATTGTGTAGTAATCAAAACATTTGAAACAAATTAAATAGTTTAACTTATTCGACAGGCATAAAAGCATTTAAAAAGCATAATGAAATCCAATTATGTAGTGAGCATAATGTAGTCAGGAGTGGAATCTAACATTAGGCAGACATTTCCTAAATAAAAGCTCCCTGTAGGACAACTATATATAAACATGGGTAAGTGCAGATTAGATCTGTGGAACCTTTTTGAAATTTAGAGTCTGCAACACATTTTTCAGGTAGGCACCAAGTTATCCTAAAATTTTTCACATTGGTTATTTTGACTTTTTTTTATCAGATACTCTACTTAACATGTGATTTGCCAGGAAAAAAAAATCCCCCCCAAACCAAAACACCACTCCAGATCCAGTACACTTAAATATATCACTCTCATTGGAAGTGCTATCAGCATAGTCTTTGCAACTAGCCCAAAGCATGTATTTAAGAAGTTTTTATAAATTGTTTGTGATGTTCATATGTTTAATTCTTATGCCAACAGTTTTCTGATGAACTCAGCATTGTGCTTTATGCAAGAATGGAAACCTCAAAATAATCACCATAAAGCTTCTAAGACTTATGGGAGAATAAACTAGGATGGTCCACAGATATATGATGAAATCCACAATGTTGGAATTATAAATGTTTAGAGCGGCCCAGACTAGAAGACAAGCCCAAACCACCATTAGAAGAATGAAATACGGTATGGTCCAAGATGTATCCTGAAAGTTTTGTCTCAACCCTCAGTCTGAATTGTGAGGATTGATCTTCAGTTCAGTCCAGCCAGCAGAAACTGACTGTGCAATTTTCCGTTGTATTTATTGTACAGACTATGTACATTCTAGAAGGTTCCTTTAGTGCTACACTGTTGTACTTTTTGTCCCAGCAATTTGAGGGCGTGCAAATTCCACAAAGTCATCAATAAGAACAGGCCATGCTCCTGGGAAAAAAGAAAAAATAAAGAAAGAAAATTTTTTAAAAAGCCAATATTTTAATGAAATCCTTTTTTTAATATCTTATTGAGTTAAAGTACTAGTATGTCATTCTTCTCTATTCCCACTGATAAGTCTTTGAAAATGAGAACTTTTTGGAATTTCCACCCAAAATATTCCTCATATCCTCTCTTATCTATTATTCCAACATTTTGTTTACTGAATGATTAAAAATAACTCTTCTGATAATCAATGGGTTTTTTTGTGTGTGATCAATGGTTTTCTGAAGGCAAATGAAGTCAGGCAATGAAAGTAATTTGGTCAAAACTGGCAGCCTACAGAATGGCTGTAACATAGTAACACACTGCCAGGCTGAAACCACACTAGAAGAAACAAGTTCTCAGGCATTTTATTGCAGTCTTACAAAGGAAATTAATAGAAAGTGTCAAATTCCACCCTATTTTAATAAATCACTCTAAGACATAACATGGCATTTGTGCACGCCTGCACACATCTACATGCCAACCTCCAATTCACAAAATTCTCCAATTTTGTATAAAACCTAACAGCACAATTATCAGACATATGCAGGATTAAACATTTCTCACTTGTAAGTGAAGACTATAAATAACTATTTTTAAAGAAGAGAAAAAAAATAGCATCATTCTTGATTAGCT
The DNA here is from genome assembly GCA_963574355.1 of Loris lydekkerianus. NCBI lineage: Eukaryota > Metazoa > Chordata > Mammalia > Primates > Lorisidae > Loris > Loris lydekkerianus. Next base: position 30,236 of record CAUYPK010148303.1, on the reverse strand, counting down.
TAAATGGTTCCAGAACACTTTTGAAGAGGCCAAGGTCCCAGGAGGATTTTGAAAGAATACCTCCATGTTTTCAACAATCTTAAAAATGCATCCCCAGTCTCAAAGGAGACTGGGGAATTATGTGTGGGGGAAAAAAATCAGTGTAAATCACTGCCACTTATAGAAAACAGAAGTCCATGTCCCAGTAGATGTTTAGTTGACGGTAACATCTTTATATACCAATAAGTACAAAGTATTCAAGAAGAGAACAAGTTCCTAAAGTAAACCGAAAATTACTCACGTCTTTCTGGAAGACATGAATACTGACGCCTGCAAGCCTGCAAGCCCAGCACTCTGGGAGGCTGAGGCAGCTAGATTGCCTGAGCTCAGGAATTAAACACCAGCCTGACCCAAGAGCTAGACCTTGTCTCTAAAAAAATAGCTGGGCGTTGTGGCGGCACCTGCAGCCCCAGGTACTTGGGAGGCTGAGGCAGGACAATCACTTCAGCCCAAGGGTTTGAGGTTGCTATGAGCTGTGACGCCACGCACGGCGCTCTACCGAGGGCAACAAAGTGAGACTCTGCCTCAAAAAAAAAAAAAAAAAAAAAAAAAAAAACTTTAGAAGCATGTGATAGAGGTAAGAAGACATGTTGAAAAGAAAAACTAGTACGGAAAATTTTTTCATTACCTTCTTCATCATAATTAGACATGTCATCTGCAATCATTGTACTGAAGTCTAAAAGAAGATTCCAAGTATCTTTTGGTATTGATCGTTTATGATGTTCCTATTTAAAAAAAAAAAAAAAAATTCAAATCACTAAAAAGAGTTGTAAAAAAACAGTCCAGACAATAATATAAAACAAGAATTAAAAGTAATTCTGATAATCAAATTCTTATTCTATGTCCATTCTATGCTCCGAGATGAGTTAGTCATGCTCTAAAACGTGTTCACTTATCTTTAGACATTGCAGAATTTTAGAGAAAACATACAAAACTCCAGAAAATGTGAACTTACCAACAAAAATTTATTCCATAAGTCTAAGAATTTAAATCTTCCATTAAGCACTAAGTTCCAGTAGGCAATGGCCATTTCTAGATCTGTAACATTAAAAATAACGTATTTGAATGCTATGAATATTTGGTCCCTGCAATAAAAGATAAGATCAAAAGACTAAAAAAGAAAAAGAAAAAAATTTGTATCCTGAATACAAATACAATTTCATACAGAGAGAACCCCAAGGTTTGTATCCTGCCTCCTGCCAATATGACCTTCAGGGCAAAAATGATACCACTTACTTCACAGGGGTATTCTGTGGTTTAAGTTAGCTAATGTAGTTAAGCATACTAGTTCACAGGTTTCAAATGTTAGTTAACGTACACTAGGGTTTCTTATCTTTTGGCACTTCTGACACAGCCGGCCAGATAATTCTCTGTTGGAAGGGGTTGTCCTATGTACTGCAGGAAATTCAGCAGCATCCCTAATTTTATCTACCCACTAGATGCCAAGTGCAGCTTCATCTACCCCCAGTGGTGACAATCAAAATATCTCCAGATATTGCCAAAGGTCACATGGGGGCAGCTGAATCACTGATGGACAGCTACAGGTTTGAATGCAAATGACTGCTACTCACAGTCCTACAAATCTTATGCTCTAAAGTTGTTGACTGGTTCTGACCACAAAGGAGAATATTAAGACTATTGATTTAAAAATTAAAGAAGCTAAGATTTTTTTTTCAGTTTGTCAAAGATAACATAAATTGCTTTTTAAATAGGAATGGAGCAAAGAAGGATAAAGAAGAAATATGCCACATAACAAAGAACCATACCTGCCAGATGATGGCGAGGAAGAACTATGATTTATGATCTTTCCAAGGCCTGAGGTAGTTAAGAAACTATCTAGTTTTTACGAGTGAATTCACATCTCCAGGACAAGAAAAATTTTATTCCAAATAATTTAAAAGTCCTTTTAGATGAGATCGCAAAACTAATCTTAATAAGCTGAGGAATCAGGAGAGATTACAAAAGACAAAGATGGGCAAATGCTGACCCACATTTTAAAACCAATAAAAAAGCGTAAACTTGATGTTTATTCACTATCAAAAGCAGATGATTTACAAGAATCTGTTAAAAATCACAACAGCTAGAATTGTTCAAGGCTGGGCTTTAACTTCTTCAAAAATTGGAACTATACAGAGTGTCCATAAAGTTCATGTGCAATTTACTATGTTAAACTATTTTAAATTGCACCAGAACTTTATGTTCATCCTGTGTATCTCCAAACTAGCAGACTGAAAAACACAGCAGTCATTCAGAAACTGCTGAGCGAACGGACTTCCTGTGATTTCACAAACATACTTACCTTCAAATCCCTTGTCATCATCTTCCTGCAAACTTAATGGAAAAGGTGTCCCCCTCCTTTCTTTGTATTCAAGGGTAAGTCCCTTCCACTTGTTCTGCCTCTTCAAGGAACCTCATCTATTGATTAACTTTCCCCTCTCTTGGCACCTGCAACTTTGCCTTGTCCTCTGGCTTTTCCAACTCCACAAATAAATATGTTCAGGTTATCATTTTGAAAATCTTTCTTGGATGTGTTATTCACTTTATAGGGTACCCTCTTTCTCCTTTCCTTCACTGATAAACTTGAAATCTAATACATGGAGTCTTCCACTTTAATACATTATTTGTTCCTGAAAATGTGTCTGAAAGGCAAATTTAGATTCCCACATTTTAAGAGAACTAAAAAATACATGGCACCAACTCTTAATGGTACTTCCTTTCCAGTCTTTGTAGTCTGTACAGCTCTATCCCTAACAGCCCTGGCAGGTTGTTTAATTCCACCCTTTACCATCTCAACATACAATCTTCTGGTTTAGGTGCAGTAAATGTCTAATTGAGACTAAGGATTTATTGTTATTAGCATGCCTAATTCACTTCCCTTTAAATGCACTAAATTTATAAGAACTGAACTCTACTAGTGTTAGCATTTTTCCTTTTCAACTCAATTTTATGAAATAAGGATGACAATGAAATATTCAAGTAACTACAAACCACGAGAAACCTATAAATGCCCATTTGTCAACTGATACACTAAAGTAATCTGCAAGAGTATACACACACGGTGTTTCAAAGTTCAAGCTGTATTCTGGTTGGCAAACAAATACTATTATGCCCTTAATTTACTTGGTTCTGTGCCTATTTGACAGAACTGAGCACACTTCTCGGATGGAACTGTCATTTCCTCTGGCTTCAATGACAGCACCCTAGTAACTGTCCTCCGTCCTGTCTGGGGCTTCTCCTCCTCTTTTTCTGGGTCCTCTTTCCTCTATCCATCTATTAAATGCTAGGGTTCTGTTGTTACAGATAAACACTTCTATTTCCCTCAGCAGATTTTCAAACCTGTATCATTTTTTTATTATTATTTTTATTTATTATTATTTTTTTCTTTTTTAGAGACAGAGTCTTTTTTAGAGACAGAGTCTCGCCCTTGGTAGAGTGCCATGGCGTCACAGCTCACAGAAAATTCCAGCTCTTGGGCTCAAGCGATCCTCTTGCTCAGCCTCCCGAGTAGCTGGGACCTCAGGCGTCCACCACAATGCCTGGCTATTTTTGTTGTTGTTGCAGTTTGGCCGGGGCCAGGTTCAAACCCGCCACCCTAGGTATATGGGGCCGGCGCCCTACTCACTAAGCCACAGGCACCGCCCCCATTTTTCATGTTATATATTCAATGGCCTCTCACAACTCCTGAATCTGAAACCTATCTGTATATTCTAGATTCAAATATCAAATTGCCTAGGGACATCTTCAACTGGGTAACCACAAACAGCTGAGACTCAGCGGGCACAAACTGAACTCATTATATTACCTATACAGACCTGCTTCTCTCTCTCAAGTAAATGCTACTCTTACAGTGTTGCTCAATGAAGCATTTTCTCATTGTAAGGAATTGTCCTATGCACTAATGCAGGACATTTAGTATCCCCTAATGGCAGCAGAAACCCTCCAATATTATGACAAAAAACCACCCCACGGACTCTTAAATGTCCCCTGCAGGTGCTGAGAATTGCTAGGAAGGACTCCTCCTCCCCTCATCGTACACATCCAGCCACACCCGTTCTGAACCTCTCTCTCCTCCATTCTCAATGGCTCCATCACCAGAGCAGCTCCACACATAATCTCTCTTCTTTTAGTCTAGCCTCCACTCCTTTTAAAGGACCACAGAACTTTAATATGAACTTTTCATTCATGAATATGTGTCATTTCTATGTTAATTTTTTTAAATGATTTCCTATTGCCTTTAGATAAAATCTATACTTCTAGTCAAATAAACTCACTTGTAGTTCCTCAAAGGTGTGATATTCTCTGACCTCTGAGCAACAGAACATACTAATCTTTCCACCTGGAATGGCTTCTTTTTATTTTTGGCCTTGAAAAAATGTATATTCTTCAAGGCTCAAAAACTAGAACCTTTTTGAATATATCACAAACCCCCCCCAACTCACTTAATATGCTGATTCCATGTTCTTAGAGAAAGGAGTCAATAAATGTTTTGCAACAAAAAAGGAAGATACAAAAAGATTTGTAAGTTAAAACTAAGAGTTGAATATATAAGATTAAGTTATACAAGGATAAAATATTAATTCACAGGTATAGGAAAAACTGCCCTTTAGAAGGAAGTATGCAAAAGACAGAACAGCCCTAATAGAGAGAGAGGCGGTTAAACAGCAATTTAGAACATGAATTTCAGTCTCTCAAAACCCAACTTAAATGCCCTTGGGCAACTGATTCAGCTTAAAAATGAAGATAATAGGGTGGCACCCGTAGCTCAGTGGGTAGGGCAATGGCTACATACACCAAGGCTGGAGGTTCAAACCTGGCCCGGGCCAGCTAAAAAAACAACAATGACAACTGACAACAACAACAAAATAGCCGGGCGTTGGTGGTGGGCGCCTATGATCCCAGCTACTCAGGAGGTTGAGGCAAGAGAATCACTTAAGCCCAAGAGTTTGAGGTTGCTGTGAGCTGTGATGCCAAGGCACTCTACCCAGGGCAACAGCTTGAGGCTCTTTCTCAAAAAAAAAAAAAAAAAAAAAATGAAGATAATAACAGCACCTACACCCATACTGAGTTCTTATAAGAATTAAATGAGTTAAAAGTATTTACAACAGTAACTGGCAAGTAATACAGCGTAGCCATTGCTACATGAACTTTATGGCCAACCTATAATGAGCCTTTAGAGAATTTTTAAAATTATTATTTCAGATTCTGAAGCCGTATTGGAAAAGAGAGCAAATTTAGTGTTAACAACAAGCAAAAGCAGTTGTAATAAAGGGAAAGAAAATGAAGAAAAGAGACAAGCAAGTCCTATTAACAGTATTGCTTAATACTGGTATAAGCCTGTTTAGTAAAATTTCAAATGCAAACAGGGATACTCCCAATGTCATTTTTTTTCAAACAGAATTAACAAGGGCAATATGGGATTTCATAAAAGACAATCAGCTAAATACAGGAGGAACGTGAAAATAAGCTGAGTATAGACTCAAACATAGCCCCTAATGGAAACAAAATGTACCAACTAAGTAGGGAGGATGGAAAGGTGATTTTAAAATCCCATTCCTAATGTCTTAATTTATTTAGAAGTACCTCCAGTTAGCACAACATAATGTAACAAAAAGTATACAGACTGTGGGGTCATAAGACCTGAGGTCTAATCCTAGTTCCACTAACTCTAAAGTTATGCAACCTCACTAATCAGTCAGTCTCTCTGGCTGAGTTTTTTCATCTAATGATAGAAAAGATATGTTTTTTATTTAGCTCAAAGGATTGTCACAAGAACTAAATGAGATTGCATAGATAAAAAATGCTCTTTAAAATACTATAAAATTATTTCTAAATAAATATTAGAGTAAATGTTTAACAAATAATGTTGAAATCTTTCAAATCAACTGTACAGGATACAAGATTCTAGCTAAACCACAGGGTTCACATGAAAACAACCCTACAGACTTTAGTCTAACAAAAGTTCATATGGTCCTGAAAATAACATGGTTGCTAAAGAATACATATAATCTTTGATCAATTAACAGAATGAAAAAAAGTCTCAAAAAATAACAGACCCAGCTTGGTGCCTGTAGCTCAGCAGTTAGGGCGCAAGCCACATACACCGGGGCTGGCAGGTTCAAACCCAGCCTGGGCCTGCCAAACAACAAGGACAAGTACAACCAAAAAGCGGCCAGGTGTTGTAGCAGGTGCCTGTAGTCCCAGCTACTTGGGAGGCTGAGGCAAGAGAATCGCTTAAGCCCAAGAATTTGAGGTAGCTGTGATGCCATGGTACTCTACCAAGGGTGACATAGTGAGACTCTGTCTCTAAATAAATAAAAACAGATCCATGAAGTTCCATTTTAAACAGGAATTCCTTCTAGAGTATTATATGCAAATTTAAGGGGTATATTTTGAAAGACACCAAGAAATTGGAAATGTGTTTCGGAGGAAAAGTAACATGAATAAAACCATCTCTTCAAACAAGGAAGAGTTAAAATAATTGAAACGGTGGCCTGGAAAAAAAGGACAAAAGGTGAGTGATAGTGATCTTTAAATGGTTAGACTTCCTCTGTGTTACACTAGAGGACAAATAAGACCAATGGTAGAAATAATAGAGGCAAATCTGGGAGCTTAATAAGGAAGAGCTGCATACTAACAAGACTGTCCTGGGACAGGAATGGACAACTTCCCACAACAATGTGTCCACTCCCTGCATGTTCAAAAGTATAAGCTAAACGAGCATCAGTGAGGGTGCTACTTTGGATAGGTTAAATTTTACAAAGGACTTATAAAATCCCTTTCAAATTTAAGATTCAGGTAACTATCAGATGACAAGGTGACTATCAGAAGCAGATGACACAGCAGAGGAAGAACTATATTCTGTTATCACAAGAAATGAGGTTATAATGCAAAAAAAATGGGGGAAACACCAGTTCCCATTATAACTAGCACAGCAATTTTATCAACAAGCCACAGTGCTGTCACTGTCACTCTTTGCCAATTTGTTGTGGGCTTCACCTCTTTTCCTATGATCTTCTAATTCCTCTCTGCCAAACCTTGTAATTTAAGAGCCCTGTGAACCCTTACAAAGACTGTCAAGAAAACATCTTTAATTAAGCTCTTCAGCTAAGTAAGTCCTTAAATTTCCTGATATCTAACACCAATGCAAAACAAAAAGAGAAATTATAATTTGTCTTTTTTTTCAAAGTCACAGACTTTAAGTTTTAGGTTTCTGAAAAAATTACGCAGAGAGGTGGAGAGCTCCCAAGCAGTTTCCACTATTTTTAGCATCTTGCTTCAGTGCAGTATGTCTTTTATCACTGATAAATCAACGTGGACACATTATTAATGTAGGGTTTCCTCTCTGTACATTGTGCAGCTTTGGGGAGTTTTTAAATAATTTTCTCATGGTAGTTAAATACATATAACATAAAATGTCCTACCTTAACCTTTTAAAAGTGTGTATATCTCACATTATTGCCAACCAGAATTCTCATTATCTTGCAAAACACTCTATACCCATTACATTTTTCTTAAGCACAATATTAGATAATAAGGTAAACATAATTTTAAAATCTAATGCTTTCACATGTTTTTCTCAGTATTTTCCGGTAATCTAAAATTCTAATTTGTCATCACATTAATATAGCCAACAGCTATAAAAAATTTAATTGTGTTCTATTTTTACTACATGCAATAGAAACTAAGAGTCACCCAAAACCCCACTTATTTTATGTTCCAGTAAAGGGTAGAGATATAACAAAGAAACAGACCTTTAAATCAACATTTGACATTCACATTTTGCTTGATCTTATCAACATATTGTGCTACATTTCAAAATACCACAAAATGACCCTTCTAATATATACATATAAATTCAACTTTTAAGAGTTTTTTTCTGGCTCAGCGCTGGTAGCTCAGCAGCTAGGGTGCCGGCCAATACATTGGAGCTGGCAGGCTCAAACCCAGCCCAGGCCTGCCAAACAACGTCAACTTGGGAGACTGAGGCAAGAGAATCGCTTACGCCCAAGAGTTGGATGTTGCTGTGAGCTGTGACATCACAGCACTCTACCAAGGGTGACATAGTGAGACTCTACAAAAAAAAGATTTTTATTTCTGGGAAGAAAAGAGGAAACTAGAAAATATGGCCCAGTTAACTAGTGGCCAAAGACAAACTAACTCGAAGTATTCCAGCTTCTTTTGCCTGTAAAACCAGGTGGAGAGGAGGCTTCATTATTCACATTTTTGTTTTACAAATACTTTTAAATCTTTAATCAATTCAGTCACATTTAGTCCCTCTTTGGGCTAATACTCCACACACATCTTGTACATTTCTCCTTTCCTCTCTACCTTTCAGTCGCTTCTCCTCCATCTAATCCCTATTCATGCTTCTCAATGCTTTTGTCCACCCTCTAATCTAAAATATGAATTAGGATTAGTACAAGAGGTCCCTTTTAGCCTCTCCAACTACGTTTTCAAAAACAACCAACCAACCTCACTTTCCATCATTGGACAAGTTATTTAACCTTCTCGTGCCTATGTTTCCTCAACTGCAAATTAAGGATAAAAATAGTATTCTTTTTGTATATTTGGCACATGGCAGGTGGCAAATTATTGAATGAAAGAATGAGTAACTCATAAAATTGGTAATCACAGGCTGGACACGGTGGCTCACACCTGCAATCTTAGCATTTGGGAGGCCGACACAGGTGGATTGCCTGAGCTCACAGGTTCGAGACCAGCCTGAGCCAGAGCAAGACCCCATCTCTAAAAATAGCCGGGCATTGTAGCGGGCACCTGTAGTCTCAGCTACTTGGCAGGCTGAGGTGAGAGAATCACTTGAGTCCAAGAGAGGTTGAGGATGCTGTGAGCTATGATGTCACGCACTCTACTGAGGCAAGATTCTGTCTAAAAAAATTAAAATAAAGTTGGTGAACATCAAATAGGGTAGTGCTATGGTTTGTCTGTCCCTACCAAAACTCATGTTGAAATTCCATCCCCAGTGTGGTGGTGGTGGGAGCTGGGGTCAGGAGGTGACTGAGTCATGGGGCAGGTGCCTCGTGAGTGGCGTGGGCCACTCTTGTTCTTGTAGCAGTGTGTTCTCACCAGAGGGACGGGAATGGTTTCCGTCAGAATGCACGTGGGAAAGCAGGACTGCTCCTCCCGTTTCCTCTCTCTCACCACACGTGCCTGCTTCCCCTTAGACCTTCTCCACTATATTGTTACACTGCAGCATTAAAGCCACATCCTGCAACTTCCTAGCCTGAGAACCACAAGCGACATAAAATTACCCAGTCTCAGGTATTCAGTTACAGTAACACAACATGAACTAACAGACAGGCCCGTGCATGTGAAGTATAGCATTTAGCACATTCCCAGGCACACTAAAAGCTCATGTTAAATGGATTATTCACATTAATCAAATTCTTTAGTAGGTTTTCATTTCCCAGAATTCCAACTTAAGCCCTTCTGTCTCATTTCCAAACGAAGCCTGTGGTTATTTAGCCTTTTTGGTCTCACCTAAATTTAATCTCCAAATAAGTATTCTCACTAAAATCAAATCAATGCCTTTTCTCTTCCACAAAGGAGCTGAGCCATTCCTGTCTCCTCACTGGAATACCTTTTATCTTCCTTTGCCCAGTCAAAGACCAAACACTTTAGTTTACATCCCACCTTGCCCAGGAAGCATTTCCCAAACATGTCTGCTTCTACTCATTTCTCCTTTTCTCTAAAACGCCTACTCACATTTATTATTTTGTATTATCTACTAACACTATCTAATCTTTTAAAGTAAATTGTAAATTATGCTGCATTTATTCCTGAGACAGAATATCATTTTGTCACCCTTAGTAGAGTACCGTGGCATCACAGCTCACAGCAACCTCAGACTTTTGGGCTCAAGCGATTCTCTTGCCTCAGTCTCCCAGGTACCTGGGACTATAGGCGCCCACCACAAGGCCTGGCTATATTTAGAGATGGGGGAGTCTTGATTTTGCTCAGGCTGGTCTCAAACCCCTGAGCTCAGGCAATCCTCCCACCTCTGCCTCCCACAGTGCTGGGATTACAGGCGTGAGCCACCGCGCCCGGCCCACACTGCATTTTTTATTTTCATACCCCCTAGCTGTCCCAAAAGCACATGTATGAATATCACATCTAGTATATAAATTGATCAAACTAAACTGTTCACAGTAGTTACTTCTGGATAATAAGATTATGAATCATAATTCTTTTGTTTTTCAGCCTTTTCTATAGTTTTCAAATAAATCTTAACCTAAAGTAATGTATTTATCTGGCATTCTATGACTAAGAAATCTTATAATGCTATTTCTATAGATCCTAAGATCCTAAAATATCTTGCGGATCATGAATGGGTGAATACATGAATAAATACATAAATGCCAGTGGAATTTTAACAAGTGTTTATTTCTCATACTACAGTTTTTATTTTTAAAAAATTAGTGGTTTACATATGGTACCCTGGGTAATCCTATTATTCAATGTGCATGGTATTTTCTGATTAAAAGTTCACTGTTTCTTACTATTTTTCAATAATTGGTATGTTCATGATGTCTGTGCTCAAAACACATAATTTTCTATTACAAAAGTGACACTGTCAATGTATTTGAAACACCAAATATAATTTTTTAAAAAAATTCTTACCTAATCCTTTTTGTCCTGGATTCTTTGCAAAATTAAAAGTAAACTGGTAAAAATCCTTAAATCGTCCTGGTTCTTTCAATTCTTGTTCCATCTTGGGTATCTGGGCCTTTAGTTTTTCTATGCTGTCACATCTACATTATAAAATTAAGTTTATAAAGATTAACTTTTTCACTATGAATTAAGAACTTAACTTATGTATTCCTATGAGGGCTTATATTTCCTAGAACTTCTTTTTTAAAAATCAGATAGTTGGAATTCCATCTTTTTATATCATTTAACTATAAACAAATATTGGGTTAGTGAGGTCTGAAGTGATTAAATGATATTTAAAAATTCAATTTTTAGAAGTAATTGATTATCAACACATTGAAGTCAGTTTCAGTGAACAGATTAAGTATATATGGTAATCAGCATAACATCACCAATTTAAACTGTATTAGACGATGCTGACATGGTAATAAATCACAAGTCTAGTTTCTAAATGAACTGAAAGGATGGTCTCTTGCTCAGGTGAGGAAGCATTCCTTGTGAAGTTGCTTCTTGTTATAAAGTACAATAATAAATATCAGCTGAACTTCCTACTACCTCCAACTGACTATCTCAAATCACTATTAAGCTTTTTCTAAACATGCAAAACATTCAACTTTTAAAGAGATGAAAAAGCCTTGCTTTCCTCATAGCCTTAAGGTAGAAATACTCTATTTCTTAAAGAGTCCACAAATAAATCAATCCACTCTTTTCCTCTTATAATCATTTTTGTTTTTATTTTCCTTTTATACTCTTTGCAACATCTTCCAGATTGTTCATTTGTAAATTAAAATTTTGATTTGGAAGTTCATTACATTTTATATGAATTCAGTTTCGAATGAAAAAGAAAAAGTAAAACACTGCTCCCTTAAATTCTAGTGAAACCTGTCCTAGCATAGAAAATTCCAACGTGTTCAAGATGGGGCTGGCTTTGGGTGTAGAACATTGCCTCAGAGCTTTAAACCCGCCCTTCTTTTGCCCTACTTTGTGATATTGGACTACAAACTGTGAGACTTCGTTATTCTTGCCAGCTGCTCAAAGTGAGACTCTACCGGTAAAGAGTGGGCAGTAAAGACCAGAAGAGAAGGCAGGGACTTCTCTGACCCTAGCTCGTTTTCTGCAGAGGGCAAGGGATTCAGCGTGCAGGGAGATCCCAACCTTGTCCACCAGCAGTGGCAGCTCACACAGCTCTGCGGTGCGTGGCCTCTGGCGAGTTTTCCTTTGCATCACAGTCTCTCCCCTAAGGTCTGAATCGCAGCCCTGTGGGGATGTCCTAAGTTTCTAAATTTCTTGTTTTTTTCACTTCACTACGTATCAGGGGTGGTAGCAGCTTCCTGCAACTGATACCTCTGTTACAGCCCAGAGTTTTCTTTTACCCCTTTTACAGAGTAAAACAATTCTTTAAATTTTTCCTGTTCCAATTACTGGTATGGTTTTATCTCTTGACTGGACGCTGACTGATCACAAGGTCCCTCAGGCCCAAGACTCGGAGATACCTGCTTTGAAACCCTGCCTCTAATGCTGCCTAACTGTCATTTCTCTGCGTCTCAGATTCCTCATCTCTAAAACAGGGATATAAACACTACTCCCCTCACTAAGTTGTTGTGAAGACACAGGTGAAGAACTTAGCACAGTTAACTGAAATAATGTTCAAAACATGTTAGCTATTATTTATTCAACAGTGATTCACTAAAAACAGAAAGGACAGTCTGTTACCTACCATTAGGCTGAATACTGCTGCAGCCTCATTAAATAGAGACATAGATAAAGCCTCTATCATGACCTTTTAATCTATAATATCTAAAGATATTGAGCTCTCAACTGTCAAAGCCTAACTGAAACAAAGAGTAGCTTCTAAGGTTCCTCCTAGTTTTTAAATTAAAATTTTATAAACTGAGTTTACAGCCTCAAATTAGGAAATAACAAACTTGGTCACTTCACTTTTCCTGATTAAATATTAATGCATAATAATTTTAATACAAGTGAACCTTCTTTAGAAGTAGATGATAAAATTAATACAAATAGAATAGGCTACACTAACCACAGATAACTTGACAAATCCAGAAAGCTGTATAACATGAAAACGAGCAAATTAGCCCACTTCTATTTATACAGTGCCTATGGGCCAGTACATATTCACATCTAAAGTTCATGATCTATTTCAGTAGCACAGTAATTCTTATAGTAATGTACCTAATTTCCTCTTGTAATTATATACTCACCCTAATTCTGTCATGCCGTCCATGAACTCCTGCTTGGAGAACTCACACTGTGTTGCTGCTCTGAACTTCCATGCAATGATCAACACACTAATGCTGGCGGGGTCAAGTGCCAGGTCATCACAGAATTGCTGTATACCATCTATTCCAATTTTATTTTCATCTTGAGGATCTTTAAAATTAATAATGTGATACTAAATTAGTGCCATACTTTATTATGCTAAATTCCTAAAACTAAAAAAGGCAATGCTTTTTTTTTTAAAGATAGCTTTTTTTAAAGTGGCTCATACCTGTAATTCTAGTACTCTTGGAGGCCAAGGTGGCAGATTGAGCTCAGGAGTTCAAGACCAGCCTGGGCAAGAACGAGACCCTGTCTCTAAAAATAGCCAGGCCTTGTGGCAGGCGCCTATAATCACAGCTACTCAGGAGCTAAGGCAAGACAAGCATTTTAGCCCAAGGGTTTGAGGTTGCTGTGAGCTATGATGCCACAGCACTCTACTCAGGGCGACAAAGTGAGACTCTATCTCAACAAAAAAAGATCACAATTGAAATCAATGTGTCAGCTCAAAAAAAAAAAAAAAATTAAATAACAATTACAGTATGCATTTGATGTGAATATCAAATGTGAAGATGTGAAGATGTGAAGCAATATTTCTCTAACAGGTATTTTCCCCATATAATATTTAAGCCACTTTTCCTCTAAACAGCATTCTTAAAATAGAGATAAACGCAGATGGGCACTTAATTTTTAAGTCTCATTTATTCATGTGAAAATGTTTCATACAGATTCAGAAAATATATAGAAACAGAAATTCTAATTGAACATATAAAGTTGTTGTGAAGAGGTAAGTACTTAGCACAATTAACTGAAGTAAAATAACGTTCAACAAATGTTAGCTACTATTATTCAACAGTGGCTCACTAGAAACAGAAAGGATGGGGCGGCGCCTGTGGCTCAGTGAGTAGGGCCCCAGCCCCATATGCCAAGGGTGGCAGGTTCAAACCCGGCCCTGGCCAAACTGCAACAAAAAAATAGCCAGGCATTGTGGCGGGTGCCTGTGGTCCCAGGTACTCGGGAGGCTGAGAAAAGAGAATTGCCTAAGCCCAGGAGTTGGAGGTTGCTGTGAGCTGTGTGACGCCACCGCATTCTACCAAGTGTGACAAAGTGAGACTCTGTCTCTACCCCCCCCCCCAAAAAAAAAGAAAAGAAACAGAAAGGATGATCTGTTACCTACCAAAAGACTGAATACTTCTGCAGCCTCATTAAATAGAGACATAGGTAAAACTGCTATCCATGACTTTTCAATCTATTAATTCGTACAGGCATTCTATTTCTTTATTTTTAAGGATTTATGTTTGTTTGTTTATGTTATGTTTGTCATTCTATCCCTTGGGTAGAGTGCTGTGGCATCATCATAGCTCACAGAAACCTCAGTCTCTTGGGCTCAAGAGATCCTCTTCCCTCCTTGCCTCCTAAATAGCTCGGACTATAAGCACCTGCCACAATGCTCCGCCTGTTTTCATCAATTTTTTTTTATAGAAATAGGGTTTCACTCATGCTCAGGCTGGTCTAGAACTCCTGAGCTCAAGCAATCCATCTGCCTTGGCCTCCCAGAGTGTTAGGATTACAGGCATGAGCCACCATGCCCAGCCAAGCAGGCATTCTAAATTAAAAGTATTGTACGTAGAAATTCTTTTTTTTCTTAAAGTTCATTTTACCCTAGCTATCACTACTTAAGAATATCATAAAAACTATGAACTATGTAGTTCAACCCTAATACTAATTACATAAACATGTGTTGTTAAAATTAGACAAAAAAAATCAATATTATCAGGCAAACTTTTTAAGTGATGACAAATATAGGGAGAAAAAGGCCCTCATATACTGCTTACAGTTTTCTACAAATAATCCAGCAACATCTCTGGCAATAAAAAAACATGTACGTAAGCTTGGCACCTGTAGCTCAGCAGCTTCGGTGCCAGCCATATACACCGGAGCTAGGGGGTTTGAATCCAGCCCAGGCCTACCAAACAACACTGACAACTGCAACCAAAAAATAACCAGGCATTGTGGAAGGTGCCTGTAGTCCATTCTCCTGCTGAGGAAAGAGAACTGTTTAAGCCAAAGAGTTTAAGGTTGCTGTGAGCTGTGACGCCACAGCACTCTACCTAAGGCACCATAGTGAGACTTTGTCTCAAAAAAAAAGAAAAGTATGTCTTTTGACTTTGGAGCATGAGTTACAAGTAAAATATAAAAAGAAAATTTTTGAAAGAAACTCTATATACACACATTTCTGCATAAATATAATAAAAGACATAAAAGGATTCACAGTAGGATCTGAAATATTACTTAAGGGAATAACTAAGGAAAAGATAAACTTCTAACCTTTTATTTATTCATCTGTTAGGTACTGTTGAACTTTTTAAAAGTATGCGTATTACTTTATAATTCTTTAAAAATGTATTATGTAAGTTTTCTTGAAATCTGGTTCAGCTGAGTTTTATAAAAATGAGAGAAGAAAAAATAGTTCCCCATTCCCCATTCTTAAACTGGATAATGGGGGGAAGGAAGGGAAGAAAATTAAAAGGCCAAGAATAAAATTTAATGAAAAGAGGAAAATAATTTCTCCTCTCAGATCTCCTGAAATAATGCTAAGATCTATAGTGACTTACTGGACATACCTACCCAATTTATGTCCAAGCCCATTCAGATCTTTGGAAAACCTTTCAAAGGTTCAATCTTTCAAAATATTGAAAAACACAAGAGACACTCACCTTTATATCTATTGTATAGTTGTTCTAACTTCTTCCTGTCCAATGATCCTTTTACACTCTCTCGTATATAAAGTTCAGGATTTTGGAAAAAATTATCTGTTGCAACATCTAACTTCCAGTCATTTTGAGACAGACAACTTACTGCTGTTTTTTCACTAGATTGTGTGAAGATCATAAACTGACGAACTTTATCCTTCTGCGATGATTTCAACTTGTTCTATTAAAACCAGAAAATAAACTGAAACTCTATGCAAAAATCACATATGACTAAGTAAAATATTTCTACATGGCTGACTAAATGTTATAATACTTTTTCCTCATAAAACATTTTCACTTAAGGCTTATTTTTGATCTACTAACCAAAAAAACAAACTTTCTAAAAATCTGAAACCCAAAATTTGGTATAGTTTTGAAAAAGAGACTAGAACAGAGGCAAAGGTAGCTCAACCACCCTACATTTCTCCTAAAGTGGGTCCCAAGAGCAGGTATAGCTTTAGAAGGGGAGTGAGGCTACTCTCAAAACTTGACCAAGCACAAAGCTCTAAGAGGGTGCATAGTGGTGGGGAAGGTAACGTCATCTAGCCAGTCAGTCAGACCCTGGGAACAATGAGATCAGCAGGTGTTTGCTGCAGTCCTAACACCCACTTTATAAAGGAAGGATACAGGTATCACTCTCCCCAGTATCACCTACCTTGTTTTCTTGCTATTTTTACCAAATAGGAGAAAGCAATACAATCTACAGGTTCTACACTTCTCCTGGTAGTGTTCAGTCAGTAAACAAGATAATAATCAATGGAATTTCCTCATATTTTCACTCAAATTAGAAGAAGTATCCTTCTACCAAAGTAATTTTTAGTAGGCTTCTCCCCAAATCATCTTTTCCTTAACCGAAAACTAGTAGAAGTAAGGCTCTCTCTAAACAGCCCTGTTACTGGAATAACCTCTTCTCATTCACCCCATGTTGCCAAAGATTCATTTCTCATCTGAGCAGAACCCAAAGTAAAATGAGGCAGGGCAATTATGCCCTCCACTTTCTCCCAGTATCAAGGACCACGTTCTCTCTCGTTTTATACTCAAGCTGGTCTCCCATGCAAATTCAGGCTCCCAGTGTCCCCTTTCCACCTCCTAAGCCCAATACCATCCCTCAGCAAAATGCCTTCCTGAGCTCCTCCTGTAAGTGAAAGAGAAAGTATTTAAGCAGGGGACACATTAACAGATACAGTACTCTGTGGTTTAAGCAACACATCTAAGAACCTAGACTCTGTGATCTGGCCCAAACCGATCCTAAAACCCAACTTCCTTGGCAGTGCCTGTAGCTCAAGCGGCTAGGGCACCAGCCACATACACCGGAGCTGCCACGTTTGAATCCAGCCCGGGTCCGCCAAACAATAATGACAACTAAAACCAAAAAATAGCTGGGCATTGTGGCAGGCACCTGAAGTCTCAGCTACTTGGGAGACTGGGGCAGGAGTCTGGCTTAAGCCCGGGAGTTGCAGGTTGCTGTGCGTTGTGACACCACAGCACTCTACCGAGGGGGACAGCTTGAGACTCTGTCTCAAAACAAACAAACAAACAAACAAACCTCAACTTCCTGATTGGACAGATGAGAGAAGAGACTTAGAAGGTCAACCCAAAGATCACTCAGGTTCTCAGCAATGAAACAAGAACAAAGAGGTCTCATGAACCTGAATCTTAGTATTATCTTTTCAAAAGCCATGCTATTTGCACATATTCATAAAGCTTTTGAGATTTTCAAGGAAAAGACTACCACAGCTCGGTGCCCATAGCTCAGTGTTTACAGCGTTGGCCACATACACTGGGGCTGGAAAGTTTGAACCGGCGCCAGACTACTAAACAATAACAACTACAACAATTAAAAAAAAAAAAAATAGCTGGGCGTTGTGTCAGGCACCTGAAGTCCCAGCTACTTGGGAGGTTGAGGCAAGAGAATCACTTAAGCCCAAGAATTTGAGATTGCTGTGAGCTGTGACACCATAGCACTCTACCGAGGGCAACACAGTGAAACTATCTAAAAAAAAAAAAAAAAGACAACCAAAGATAATAATATTTCTACATATCACAGACTAAAATTAAACTATGAAGAATCAAATATGAAAACAACCCTACCTTTTGCAATATGACAAATATTTATGCTCTGGAGTCTGATCAGTCAGGCATGCTATTCACTCCCTTATAAATGTTACTGTTAAGGATTGATTATGATTTAGAGATTAAAATCTCAACCTCTGGTTAAAATTAAGAAACTGGCCAGGCGCTGGGGCTCATGCCTGTAATCCTAGCACTCTGGGAGGCTGAGGCAGGTAGACTGCTTGAGCTCAGGAGTTTGAGACCAGCCTGGTCTCAAAAAAAAAAGTGAGATCCAGTTTCTACCAAATAAAGAAAAACTAGCCGTGCATTGTGGTGGCACCTGTAGTCCGAGCTACTCGGGAGGCTGAGGTGAGAGGATTGCTTGAGCCTAAGAGTTTGAGGTTGCTGTGAGCTATGATACCAAGACACTCTATTGAGGTGACAAAATGAGACTCTGTGTCAAAATAAAAATAAAATTAAGAAACTACAAATCGACAAACCTTCTGCTACTTTACTAATAACTCTACCATGTCTGAACTCTACCATGTCACATCCCATTATACAACACATTTCTCAAGTGTCTAAAATTCTTCCCTTTGGAGAATTAAGTTCTCCTCAAGATTTATTATTCAATGACAACAAAACTCAAAACAAAATCAAATATCAAACAAGATAACTATTCTAATTTAATTTTCTGTATAACTGAAAGTTAACAAGGAAACCCCCTTTTTTTTCAGACAGTGTCTCACTTTCTTGTCCCTGGTAGAGTGTCATGGCGTCACAGCTCACAGTGACCTCAAACTTCGGGCTCAAGTGATTCTCTTGTCTCAGCCTCCCACGTAGCTGGGATTACAGGGGCCCACCACAAAGAGGCTATTTTAGAGCTCTAGCTGTGACTCCAGCTGTTCTCCAACTCCTCCTGAGCTAAGAGGTCCACCCGCCTTGGCCTCCCAGAATGCTAGGATTACAGGTGTGAGCCACGGTACCTGGCTATAAATTATTTCTTAAGGAAACTGCTTTAAAAAACTAACATTGCTGGCCGTGCAGGGTGGCCCATGACTGTAATCCCAGCACTCTGGGAGGCCAAGGCAGGTGGATTGCTTAAGCTCCCGAGTTCGAGACCAACCTGAGCAAAAAGTGAGGCCCCCTATCCCTACTAAAAATAGAAAAAACTGAGGTAAGAGGATCACTTCAGCTCAAGAGTTGGAGATTGCAATAAGCTATGACACCATGGCACTCTACCCAGGGCGACAGCTTGAGACTGTCACAAAAAAAACAAAAACTAATATTGCTGGTTGAACTCTATGGATACCTGTGCCTAGAAAGTAACCTCTGATTTTCATGTTTAAGGCTTTTTTTTTTAAATATAGAACACTGCACAAATTTGTGTGGCATCCTTGTCTGGGGCCATGGTAATCATCTCTGCATCGTTCCCAGTTTAGTATAAGTGGTGTAAAAGTGAGCACTGAAAATTATTTTAAAAATTAGTACACTTTCCTCCCCTGAGCAATACAGTACACTAACATGTATTTTAATCCTCCTCTGAGGAATAGGGAAGCACCAAAGGGTCAATGTGATCACCAGCAACGACTGCACAATGTTGTAGCAAGTGCTGGTGATTACCCTGCAAGTGTACCAACCACAGGCCACGTCCTGGAAAGTACTTTCTAAATAAACCTGATACAACCTGGCATGACTCTCCCTGCATTCTCTTCAAAGTTGGAGGTGGCAAAACAATCAGGTTTATTTAGAGTTTCATCCTACATTATTAAATCAATTCCACTCTTCCCTACAGTTTAATCACCTTTTTTTAAGAGGAAGGGGAAGAAAACACAAGAAAAAGTCACCTCTGCAAGCCAAAAAGAGCTATTGGTTCTATTAATGACTTCCTGTCAGAAAACAAGATGACAGAAAACTGAAGGAACCAAGACAAAAACTGTCTCAGCCACACAAACTAGTAATGATGTATGCAAATGAATTCATTCTATGTCATATCTTATTTTTAAAAAAAATGTAAAAAATAATGCATATATAAACTATTTTAACAATGATTTAAGTATAAATTCCCAGCATATAAGCCAGTTCCAATCGATCTGAAGAAAAAGGGCTGTCGCTACCCACTTCCAGGGGCAATGAGTGATGCCAGACAAAGGACGGACAGCCTGGACTTCTGCTGAGCCAAGCAGACACTGGCAATCCCACTCCTGCAGTCTGATAAGCACCCTCCAATTCTTGGACGTATACTGCATGCTTACCATTTATCTGTCAGCTCTCTGTACTAGAGTAAATGTCAACTCTCCCTCCTAGGGAAGACAGATTCAAATTCTGTAGCCTCAAAGGCTATCCCCGAGTAAAGTTGAAATGGGCCCCACATACCTGCCCGGAGAGCTGGAACACCACCATCCCCTTTCCAGGGCCACATGGGGCAACAGGCAAAGTCTTCTGATTTTGAGAGTATGGCAACAAAAGTTTAAAATTTTATCAACTTAAGGAAGAGAAAAAAGGGTGACTAACCAGAGAGGAATTATTTCATAGGGAATGAGAGGGTGGATAGAAAAATGAGGTGGAAAACAAAGCAGATGGATTTTTTTCTCTATTTCTACTACAAACCCAGTGGGGATCTTCCCAAGAGAAAAAACATGCGACAGCTACAATGATTCAGCATTTAAATGTAATATATGCCATTTACCTTACACTTATTTAAAAGGAACCTGAGTGGTCATTATGTAAGATTAACCAATAGAATAGAATTAACCAATAGTATTCAAGACAAGATGTTAAAACTGTCTAGGCATTATTAGGTTTAAGGAAATCCATACTGGTTAAATATGTAAAATGTAGAAAACAGAATATATATTATTTTTAATAAGAGGGGAAGGAAAAATATCTCTTGCAATAGAAAGCTAACTACAATTATATCAAATATTACCAAAGTTAGAAATACTATCATCATCTGAGTAATTATTTGCTCATCATTCCCAAATACAAAATGGAGCCTGAGCCAGGGGAGACCCCGTCTCTAAAATATAGCTGGGTGCTGTGGCAGGCACCTACAGTCCCAGCTAAGGGAGGCTAAGGGAAGAGGATCACTTGAACCCAGGAGTTTTTTTTGTTGGTTTTTTTTTTTTTATAGACAGTGTCTCACTAGAGTGTCATGGTGTCACAGCAACTCAACCTCAAACTCTTAGGCTTTAAGCTATTCTCCTGTCCCAGCCTCCCTAGTAGCTGGGACTATAGGCACCTGCTACAACGCCCGACTATTTTTGGTTGCAGTTGTCATTGTTGTTTAGCTGGCTGGCACCATAACCACTGTGCCATCGGTGCTGAGCCAGAACCCAAGAGTTTGAGGTTGCTGTGAGCTAAGACACCACAGCACTCTACCAAGGGTGACCAAGTGAGACTCTGTCTCCAAAAAAAAAAAATATATATATATATATATATATATAAATAAAATGGCCAGGTTACCAACACATAGTGTTTTATACTTAAATATAGCACATGCTCACAAATCCTATACTCAAGAAACTTAAAAATTACACTGAATGGCTCTGCGCCCATAGCACAGTGGTTACAGTGCCAGCCACATACACCAAGGCTGGTGGTCTAAAACAATGACAACTGGAACAAAAAATAGCTGGGCATTGTGGTGGGCGCCTGTAGTCCCAGCTACTTGGGAGGCTGAGACAAGAGAATCACTTAAGCCCAAGAATTTGAGGTTGCCGTGAGCTGTGACACCACAGCACCCTACCCAAGGCAATATAGTAAGGCTCTGTCTCAAAAAATAATAACACCAAGGGTGGAGAGTTCGAACTCAGCCCTGGCTAAACTGAAACAACAACAAAAAAAAAATAGCCGGGCGTTGTAGCGGGTGCCTATAGTCCCAGCTACTTGGGAGGCTGAAGCAAGAGAATCAGCTAAGCCCAGGAGTTCGAGGTTGCTGTGAGCTGTGACATCAAAGCACTCTACCGAGGGCAATAAAGTAAGATTCTGTCTTAAAAAAAAAAAAAAAAAAAAAAAAAGAATCATATTGAAAAGAACAGCTTATCTAGGGCAGGGCATAGTGACTCATGCCTATAATCCCAGTACTCTAGGAGCCAAGGCAGGTGGACTGCTTGAGCTCAAGAGTTTAAGACCAGCCTGAGCAAGAGTGAGACCCTGTCTCTAAACCTAGCCTGGGATTGTGTTGGGCGCTTGTAGTCCCAGCTACTTGGGAGCCTGAGGCAAGAGAATCACTTAAGCCAAGAGTCTGAGGTTGCTGTGAGCTGTGATGTCATAGCACTCTACTGGGGACAAAAAAGTAAAATTGTCTCCAAAAACGAAAAAAAAAAAAAAAGAAAAAAGAACGAACAGCTTATCTGAAAAAAATATTTTTTCAAACACTTTGGATGTACCCAAGTATCATATAGTCAATATAGTCAACTTACCAGTGAACCTATACATTCTACTGTGTTTGCAGTAGAACGGGGCTCCCAAAGGCTCTATAGTAAAAAATGATAATAAAATTAGGAAAGTCTTCCTATCATGTTTCCCTAAGGGAAAACAATGAATATGTAAAATGACTTTCTAGTCAACTAAGTCATAATAATTTCAAAATAGAAAACAATTTTAATGAGTGATACTTTTTTTTTTTTTATTTTGAGACAGAGTCTCAAGCTGTCGCCCTGGGTAGAGTGCCATGACATCATAGTTCACAGCAACATCAAACTCTTGGGCTTAAGTGATTCTCTTGCCTCAGACTCCCAAGCAGCTGGGACTACAGGCGCCCACCACAACACGTGGTTTTGTGTTGCAGTTGTCATTGTTGTTTTCACAGGCTTGGGCTGGGTTCGAACTCGCCAGCCTCAGTGTATATGGCCGGCACCTTACCCACTGAACTATGGGCACCGCTGAGTGATACTTTTAAAAGCAAAAATTTAAGATCCATTTTATTATTTTTATTATCCTGAATTTTTACCTTAAGTTTCAACTTTAATCTGTACTCCAGGAAGAAACAGATACTTGGCCTTATATATTTATATATATATTTTTTAAATTTATTTTTCTTTTCTTTTCTTTTCTTTTTTTTTTTTTTTGAGAGAGTCTCACTTTGTCACTCTGGGTAGAATTGCCATGGTGTCATAGCTCACAACAACCTCAAACTCCTGGGCTCAAGTGATCTACTTGCCTCAGTCTCCTAAATAGGGATTACAGGCACCTGCCACAACCCCGGCCTTTATATTTTTAAAATAATTTTCTAATTCAGTTCTAATTATCTCAGATTTGATGAGTCTAGCTCACAAAAGCCAATGTTTTAAAAATCAAAACAGGGAGCAGGGCAAGAGTTAAGTAAACCCTATATAATTCCAGCTACTCAAGAGGCTGAGGCAGGAGGATCACATCAGGAGGTAAGATCATGCTACTCTACCACAAACTGGACAAGAGACTCTGTCTGAAAACAAACAAATAAATAGAAATCAGAACACTGTAATGATCACTTGCAGTTCTCACTAAAGGCTCTGTCTGCTGTCATGATTGCCATATTCATAGTTTAACTTCATGTGAAATTTAGAAGAAGCCAGGCACAGTGCCTCACACCTGCAATACCAGCCCTCCAAAGGAAGAAGCAGGAGGATCTCATGAAACTAGCTGGGCAACACAGCAAGACCCCGCCCCCCCCCCCTTTTTTTTGAGACAAAGTCTCAGTGTGTCGACCTCAGTAAAGT
The DNA here is from genome assembly GCA_963574355.1 of Loris lydekkerianus. Lineage (NCBI taxonomy): Eukaryota > Metazoa > Chordata > Mammalia > Primates > Lorisidae > Loris > Loris lydekkerianus. The sequence goes on along the minus strand of CAUYPK010148303.1, from coordinate 6,748 downwards.
GCCCTGGCACCACAGCTCAGAGCAACCTCAAACTCTTGGGCTTAATCGAGTCTCTTGCCTCAGCCTCCCAAGTAGCTGGGACTACAGGCGCCTACCACAACACCCAGCTATTTAGCTGGTTCAGGCAGGATTCGAACCCGCCAGCCTTGGTGTATGTGGCTGGTGCCATAACCACTGTGCTATGGGTGGCAAGCCAAGACCCCATTTCTTAAAAAAAAAAAAAAGAAAGAAAGAAAGAAAGAAAAGAAAAGAAAAGAAAAAGAAAAATAGAAAACTTTAGCTGGTGTGGTGCGGCACACCGTTAGTCACAACTACTTGGGAGACTGAGGCAGGAAGGTCATTTGAGCCCAGAATTCTTGGCCATAGTGAGTTATGATCATCTTAGGGTCATTCCACTGCAGCCCATCCTGGGCAACAGAGCAAGTCCCGGTCTCTTAAAAATAGAGAAAGAAACTTGAAGCTTAGAAAATGTAGTTTTAGTTTAGAAAACCATACTTTCTATGTAAGATACATGGTATTCAGATATAGCCAAATGTTACTAATATCCTAAATCACTTGTCAACAAAAGGCCTTCCCTTGGGATTACAGAGCTGAACTCAAAAGCCCAAGAAAAATCAATTTAATTAATGAGATTACCTACGAGAGAAGACTTTCACCTCGGGGCAAAGTGCTACCCACTGGGAGCTCAGGACAGGAGTTTAGGTAGGAGCAGCTCTTCTGCCCTTCCCTTCTATCTGCACAGAGAGGCAACGAGTATGATTAGTTAAGAGCACAGACTTTCAAACCAGACTGGCAGGATTTTAAACCCACCTATGCCTCTTTATGACTGTGCGACTTTGGGTAAATTACTTAATTTCTCCTAAGCTTCAATTTCTTTATCTGTAAATAGGATGTTAAAGTTACATGAATCAATTAGGTTAAACTCTTACAACTGTAACTAGCACATGGTAAGAACTCCTCAGAAGTGCATGAAGGAAGGAACACTGCAGAGAAAGAGCAAATTAATTAAAAGGCAGCTTCATCTTAAGATTCAGCAAACAAAAAAATGTTTAGGCCAGGTGCCCATAGCTCAGTGGTTACAGCTCCAGCCACATGCACCCACTGAGGCTGATGGGTTCAAACCCAGCCCAGGCCAGTTCAACAACAATGACAACTGCAACCAAAATATAGCTGGACCTTGTGGAAGTGTCTGTAGTCCCAGCTACTTGAGAGACTGAGGCAAAAGAATCACTTAAGCCCAAGAGTTTGAGGTTGCTGTGAGCTGCAACACCACAGCACTCTACCGAGGGCAACAAAGTAAGACTCTGTCTCAAAAAAAAAAAAAAAAGTTTAAAGGTAAAGAAAGAATAATACCCATTATCAGAAAACTAAGAAACTAGCATTTATTTCAGTTCCTACTGTGTGCCAGGCACGGCACTAGCTACTTACCATAATTATTATTTTTTTTTAGAGACAAAGTTTCACTTTGTCGCCCTCCATAGAGTGTCATGGCGTCACAGCTCATAGCAACCTCCAGCTCTTGGGCTTAGGGGATTCTCTTGCCTCAGCCTCCAGAGTAGCTGAGACTACAGGTACCTGCCACAACGCCCGGCTATTTTTTTGTGGCAGTTTGGGTGGGGCCGGGTTTGAACCCACCACCTTCAGCATATGGGGCCGGCGCCCAACCCACTGAGGCACAGGCGCCACCCTGGTACTTAATTATTAACAATACTGCAAGGTAGTATCCCTGATTCCATTTACCAATTTGGAATTCAAGCTTCCAGCACAATTTATCTATTTATCCAAAAAGTAGCAGAGCCAGGAATGAAACTGGTACCTGAATCTTTCCATTCTATATTGTTGTCAAGTGAAAAGAAAAACAAAAAGAACAAAAAAGTACAATCACTGACTAAGCGTGTGTTGCAGGGAGGAGAGGAATTGTGAGCAGTATTTCTTCATGTATTTCTATGGAAAACGTTAGTAGTTAATTCACTCTTCCCCTTTCAAGTGTAAACAATCTGCATTCTAACTAAAAATTCTCTGTTAAGTATTCCCTCACAACCTAATTAAAAGACTAATTTAGGGATGAAACTTCTCTTTAGGTTTTTTTGGGGGGGTGAAAGAGAACGGGATAGGTTATTTGTTTGTTGAGACACTCTGTATCCTGAGTAGAGTGCCCTAACATCATACCTCACAGCAACCCCAAACTCTTGGGGCTTAGGTGATCCTCTTGCCTCAGCTTCCCAAATGTCTGGGACTACAGGCACCTGCCACAATGCTCAAATAGTTTTTCTATTTTTAGAAGAGGCAGGGTCTTGCTCTTGCTCTTGCTCAGAGTCTCAAACTCCTGTGCTCAAGGTATCCACCTCTTTGGCAAGACAAGTAATACAACAGGGAGGAAAAAATGTGGTTATAGTCCTGTCACTGCCCATTTTAAAAACAGATGGCTACAATCGATATAGCTTTAAAGGCAGAAAAATCACTAGGCACTGGAAGTCAAGGTTTCCTTTTCCAATGAGGTGGTTTGAAACAAGAGAAACTACAAACACACATACAGGTTATGGCCAGAAAATATACAACTTCAACTATTAAGCAAAAACAAACAAAACCGTCACAGTAATTTGTTTAAGAGATGGGGTCTGGCTGAGCGTGGTGGCTCATGCCTGTAATCCCAGCACTCTGGAAGGCCGAGGAGTATCTTCGTAATTATTGTGCACAATAATCCACCTGCCCTGAGCTCACAGATTCAAGACCAGCCTGAGGCACAGTGAGACACCTCCCCCCCCCCAGTCTCTAAAAATAAGCCGGCGTTGTGGCAGGCACCTGTAGTCCCAACTGCTTGGACGACTGAGGCAAGAGAATCACTTGAGCCCAGAAGCTATCTATGATGCCACAGCACTCTACTAAGGGTGACAAAGTGAGACTCTGTCTCAAAAAAAAAAAAAAAAAAAAAAAAAAAGGCCAGGCCTGGTGTCTCAGACCTGTAATGCTAGCACTCTGGGAAGCTGAGGGGCATGAATTACTTGAGCTAAGGAGTTTGAGACCAGCCTGAGCAAAAGCAAGACCCCCGTCTCTACTAAAAATAGAAAAACTGAGGCAAGAGGATCGCTTGAGCCCAAGAGTTGGAGGTTGCTGTGAGCTATGACATCACAGCACTCTATCCAGGGCAACAGCTTGAGACTGTCTCAAAAAAGAAAAAAAAAAAAAAAATGGGGTCCCATTTTGCTGCCTAGGCTGGAGAGCAGTGACACGATGACAGCTCACTGCAGCCTGAACACCTGGGCTCAAGCAATTCTCCTGACTTAGCTTACTGAGTAGGTGGTACTTTAGGCTGGTGGCACCACTCCTGGCTAAACTATTTTTTTGTAGAGATGGGGGTCTACATTGCCCAGGCTGGTCTCAAACTCCTTGTCTCAAGCAATCCTTCCACCTCTACCGTAGCTGGGATTATAGGTATAAACCTCCTTTATAATCTGCAGTTTAAAATAATTGCTTATCATGCATTCGTAAATATCCTGCACTTTGAATAACACTTAAAATTAACTCTTTAAGAGGCTATGCCACAGTCGTCACTCCCTTATACGCGAGAGGTGGGAGGATATGCTCCAAGATTCCAGTGGGTGCACATACAGTTTTTTGATCTAATAACTGAGACGGCTACTAACTGACTAACATGTAGCTAAATGAATGAAATGGACAAAGGAAGACCAGTTCACAATTTAAAACTTATGAATTGTTTATATCTGGAATTTTTCATGTAATATTTTCAGACTGCAGTTAACTGCAAGTAACTGAAACTGAGGAAAGCAAAACCACAGAAAACAGGGATACCATATCGCTACGCCAAAGGCAGACCAACATCCATACTATGTAATCACTGTGCACAATGATATAATGTAATGGCAATCCACCTAAAAAAATTTTTTCAGAAAGTGTATCTTTAAGATTCAAAGTGATTTTCTTGATTTTTGTATAATTTTCCTCCCAGGTTTTAAAAAAGTACTCCATTAATAAAAATTTGATAAATTTTCTCCTTGCCAACTTCAGAATTATTATTCAAAATAGGACTACTCTGTAAAATGTCTTGCTTTTGGTTTAGAGATAATTTTGACTACTAAAAAGTTATTTTTGCTGGGTGGCACTCATAGCTCAGTGGGTAGGATGCCAGTCACATACACTGAGGCTGGTGGGTTCAAACCCAGCCCAGGCCAGCTAAAACCACAGTAACAATTGCAACAAAAAAATAGCCAGGCATTGTGGCGGGCACCTGTAGTCCCATCTACTTGGGAGGCTGAGGCAAGAGAATCACTTGAGCTCAAGAGTTTGAGGTTGCTGTGAGCTGTGACACCACAGCACTCTACCCACAGTGACATAGTGAGACTCTGTCTCAACAAAAAACATAAGTTATTTTTGCTAATTCCTGATTACCTATTAATAGGATAGAAACAACCTCCTTAGAATATTTAATGTTAGCCATCATCTTTTAATGATTCTTTTAATCTTTTGATTGATTCTCCTAAACCTATTGCTTGAAATTTTAAGAAATCAAAGTCGCTACTTTAAATTTGCTTTTCTGTCTCTATGAACATTTTTCTCTAAAGTACTCTCAAATTTTAAAAGATTAAGGTAAAAATATACACCAAAGAATTAGTGAATTAAAAGAATTACATTTTTAAAGCTCCATAGTTAACTTATAATAATGGCAAGCATTCAACAGCCACATAATATTTGTTTTATAAAGAAAATAAATGATTCTTGAAAAATCTTTTAATTCTAGTACTTGGTATCTACTCAAATCCTAAATCGGGAAACATCAGAATCCCATGAATAATAAGCACTCCAAATATTTATCAAAATGAGAATACCCTATTATAACAAAGGAATGGGCCATGCACTTCAGCACTTATCTTGTGTTCAGTGTTAAAGGATTCCAAAGTATAATTCAATAGAATTCTTTAGGGAAAAGCTATTTAAAGTAAATATCTTAAAATTTTACAGTGCTGACAAGCAGCCTAATCATTCTCAGTGATAATTATATAAAACAAATTCAACAAAGTGATGAAAGACTATTTTAGCAACTTTTTTCCTTCTGTTTTTGCTTTTTCCTAAAGTGGCTAGGTAAATTAGATACGAGAGCTTGTTTCAGTCCACAGAGCAGTTAAACTCTATCTGAAAATTTCTCTTCATCAAATGTCATGGCAAATACTACCACAACCTGAACACCACATACTGAAATTTAAAAGGGGGCTTTTCTCCCAGATTTTCGTTATGCCTGGCCCAATATAAGATCATAATCAAAACAGCCATTTAACTCAAACTCTGCTCTTTTAAAACTTAAAAAAAAAAAAAGAATAAACACATTGAGTCAATTTTACTTCTAAATTTTACTTCTAACTTACATCCACTGCAGTGTTCTTAATAGTTACTTCAAACCATTGGGTTTGATACAGAAACAACTAGGTCACTCACTACTCAGTATGATAAGGAAGAAACCAGAGTGAAATTAATCAAAAATTCCATACCTAGGCTAGCATAGTGGTTATGGTGGGGCGCAGGCCACATGCACCAAGGCTGGCAGGTTCGAACCCAGCCCGGGCCAGCTAAACAACAATGACAACTGCAACAATAACAAAAAAATAGCCGGGTGCTATGGTGGGCACCTGTGATCCCAGCTACTTGGGAGGCTGAGGCAAGAGAATCTTTTAAGCCCAAGAGTTTGAGGTTGCTGTGAGCTGTGATGCCACACACTCTAACGAGGGTGACACAGTGAGACTCTGTCTCAAAAAAAAAAAAAAAAAATTTCCACACCTGTACTAAAAGGGTGCTTGCTGGGCTTAAAGAAGAAAAAAAAGGGGAGGTAGGGAATAAAATGTGGAACCAGACACCAGGCTTCTAATCCTCATTTGCCACATACTAGTGTCAAATCATTTAGAACTGCTAAACCTCCATTTCCAGATTTGTTAAAAGGAGTTAGTTATAATGTCTATCTCACAAATAGAAGTAGAGATTAAATGATAGTTGTAAACTGACTAGAAGACAGTATGTTCTCAATAAATATTAATTTCCTTTTTTCCCTTTCAAAGGCCCAGTTTTCTTCATAGTCATTATACTACATACAAACCACTAGAACATACCTACTGAATAATCTAGGAAAGTGGTTTTGTTGTTCTTTTGTTTTTAAGACAGAGTCTTACTTTGCGGCCCTCAGTAAAGTATCATGGCATCACAGCTCACAGCAACCTCACTCTTGGGCTCAAACGATTATCTTGCCTTAGCCTCCCAAGTAGCTGGAACCACAGGTGCCTGCCACAATGCCCCACTATTTTTAGAGACAGGGTTTCACTCTGGCTCAGGCTGATCTCGGGACAGACCTGTGAGCTCGGGCTCGGGACAATCCACCGGCCTCGGCCTCCCAGTGTGCTGGGATTACAGGCATATACCACTGCGCCCGGCCTGTCGTGTTTTTATTTACTCCAGTTTGGCTATGTGAACTCAATAGTCAACTAGTTTTTATGAATCATTATACAGTCGTCTTACGCAGAATTCAAAACTCTATACACAGAAGCTACATATCGTATTAGCCGACCCCCTTAATTTTACCCTAAAAACTGGGAAAACTTAGTGACTCGAGTACAAGCCGAGGTGGAAAATGCAGCAGCCACTGGTAAATTTCAAAAATAAAAATATATACCCAAAACAATTACAATAATTGAGGAATCAGTAGGTTAAATGCTTTTCAATATTTATTGCTAAAGAAAAACTGTAAACT
>CAUYPK010148301.1:0-20028 GCA_963574355.1 Loris lydekkerianus | reverse complement strand
TGGTGCTGACTCCCAGGCCAGCTCCCACAGGATCAGGCTCTACGAGCGAGAGGACCACAGGGGCCAGATGGTGGAGACCACCGAGGACTGCTCCTCTCTTCACGACCGCTTCCACCTCAGCGAGATCCACTCCTTCAACGTGCTGGAGGGCTGCTGGGTCCTCTATGAGCTGCCCAACTACCGCGGGCGGCAGTACCTGCTGAGGCCGGGTGACTACAGGCGGCACCACGACTGGGGGGCCGTGGATGCCAGAGTGGGTTCCCTGAGGAGAGCCGTAGATTTTTATTAACGTTTTTACTCTATTCTCTTCTCCATCTGGAAGCTAATAAAATATTTCCTGTGTGTTGCCTGCAGTAATGTAGTCCTCTGTTCCTTTCCGCCTCCTTGGAAGGGCTCAGCGAAAATAAAGCTAGGAACAATGTGACTTGCGTGTGTCCGTGGAAAGGGGGGTGCGAGGAAGCAGCTAAGAGCCAGCCTCTGGAGTCAGAATGCCCGGGGCCAACTCCACTAACTAGGTGGAGGTGCACATTACTTAGCATGTCTGTGCATCATTTTCCTAAATTGTAAAAATGGGGTAATAAGTGTAGTGATCCATCTTTCATAAGGTTGTAATGGGGGTTAAACAAGTTAATATTTTTAAATCACTATAGCTTTGCATATGGCACTTTCTAGGAAACTGTTCTGTAAGCTTGCTTGTGGAACATTTGGTCACTTAGTACTCTGCTTAGCAGAAATCCCTCTGAGCATCTGCCTTCAACTCCATCTTCCTCTCATGCCAGGAAAATTGCATGAGAAGACAGAGTTGGACACAAATTTGCTAAGATAACCGCGTCTTAGACATCTGATTTCTAAAAATATATGACTAGTTGAATATATATATATTTTAATATTTATGTATCCAGAACACCAATAAAGGGACCCAGTGCTACCTTAATAAGCAGCCCAAAGGCTACTTTGAAGCGTTGTTCTCCTTAAAGGAGGCAGAGCTCTCAGGCAGGGCACACTGGTTAAAATGAGCACACAGCACAGAAGTAAAGGCAGAGGTACGTGATCAATAAGACAAAGGTCATAAGTCTATTATTGGCTGGGCACATATTGTGCCCAAACTGGATCAATCTTTATGATATCTAGTTCATGCACCAGTATTTGATAATAATTGTAACACCAAGAAAGCAAAAAGAAACTTATGAAACTTATTTAAGTTCAATACCTCTCCTGAAAGATGGAATACATACATAAAATTCACGTAGGTATTCTATTACATCAATGGATTTTCTTTAAGTGAAAATACCAAATTTCAGATGTTTATATGCAACAAGAACAAAAAAATAGATTGCTTTTTAGGTTAAGAGTCTGCAGTAATTCGAAAGTGGCAACCTCTTGTTGAAATAAGTTTATGGTGAACTATATGATTAAGGAAGAACCAGTGCAATTTTCTACTAGAATAAAAATATTAATCAGCTAGCTAATATGTTGTTTCCAAAACCTTAAATATTCAAGGAATAAAGTAGCCAGATTATTTTTGCCTACCATTTTACTTGCTTCACACACATGCCTTCTCCAAGATATCTGAAGAAGTTCTAAGGACATTTAGAATGGCTGTGTTCAATACAATGGCTGCTAAGCCACAATGGCTGTTGAACACTTGAAATGAGGCTAGTCTGAATGAAAATACGATGTGAGTATAAAATAGTCACTAGACTTCAAAGAGTTCATATGAAAAGAATACAACTATCTCTTTTTTACTTTTTTTTTTTTTTTTCTGAGACAGAGTCTTACTTTGTCACCCTCAGTAGAGTGCCAGGGCGTCATACCTCACAGGAACCTCAAACTCTTGGGCTCAAACAATTCTCAGCCTCCCGACTAACTGTGACTACAGATACCCAGCACAGCACCCGGCTATTTTTAGAAACAGGGTCTCACTCTTGCTCAGGCAATCTGTGAGCTTAGGCAGGGCACCCTTCTCGGCCTCCCAGAGTGCTAGGATTATAGGCATGAGCCACCGCACCTAGCCAACAACTATCTCTTTAAAATCTTTTCATATAATTTAACATTGAAATGAATATTTTGAATGTATTAGGGTAAAAAAAATTCATATTGAAAGTTAATTTTACCTGTTTCATTTAACTATTTTTAATTTGTCTACTAGGAAATTGAAGAGTGTATTTATGGCTCTTATTGTATAGTACCAACCAAGACACCCAGGCAAAAAATGATAAACTGAAATTTGTATTGAGATACCTCTTAGCCGTTAGCATTTTGGTTCAAAATTTTTTAGCCTCAAAATTGAGTTATATAAAATTCTAAAAACTAAGAGATATTGGATAACATGTTTCACATGTTCACAGTATCAATTCCCCTGTGAGGAAATACCCAATTAAATTATAATTTTCACTTGTCACTGATTGCAGCCGTGGGAGAAGCGTGAGTCCTGGCATTGTCACATTACATGGCTGTTCCATTAGCTGTGCTGAATTGAAATTTTAACAACAAACATGGATTCTTCAGGCACAAAACATGCTTCTCTTCAGAGAATTCCTCCCACTCTCTCTCACCCTATCCACCGATGGACCTACAGTTATGACATTTCATTCTGGAGACAAGCATGTTTTTTTCCCCCACTAAATACTAAACTTCCAGATGTTTTATTTTATTTGTTTTTAATTAAATCACAATTGTGTACATTACTGCATTTATGGGGTACAATGTGCTGATTTTATATATAATTTAAAATGCTGACATCAAACTGGTTAACATAGTCTTCACTTCACTTACTTCATTTTTACATTAAGACATTTATACTCTACCCTTAATGGATTTGACATGTACCCTTGCATTATGCACAATAGGTGAGGTCCTACTGGAACAGAATAGAGAACCAAAAGTCCCACCTACTTATCGTCATTTTATCTTCGATAAGTCTATCAAAAACATAAATTGGGAAGATTACCTATTTAACAAATGGTGCTGGGAGAATTGGCTGGTGACTTGTAGAAGACTGAAACTGGACCCTCACCTTACACCTTTAACAAAAATTGATCCTCATTGGATAAAAGATTTAAACTTAAGACATGAAACTATAAAGGTACTTGGATAGAGTGCAGGGGAAACACTTGAAGAAATTGACCTAGGATAATATTTTATGAAAAGGACCCCCCTGTCAATTGAAGCAACACCAAAAATATGTTACTGGGATCTGATCAAACTAAAAAGCTTCTGGCATAGCCAAGAACCCAGTAAGTAAAGCAAGAAGACAGCCCTCAGAATAGGAGAGGATACTTGCAGGTTATGTTTCTGACAAAGGTTTGATAACTAGAATCCATAGAGAACTCAAACTTATCAATAAGAAAAGAACAAGTGATCCTATTTCATTGTGGGCAAGAGACTTGAACTGAAGCTTCTCTGAAGAAGACAGGTGCATGGCCTATAGACACATGAAAAAATGCTCATCATCTGTAATTATCAGAGAAATTCCAATTGAAACCACTTTGATATCATCTAACTCCAGTAAGAGTAGCCCACATAACAAAATCCCAAAACTTCAGATGTTGGCATGGATGTGGAGAGTAGGGAACACTTCTGCACTGCTGGTGGGAATGCAAGCTAATACATTTATATATAAAATCAGCACATTGTACCCCATAAATGCAATAATGTACATTATGTAAGTTATGATTTAATTAAAAATAAATAAATAAAATAAAACATTTGGAAAATTTGATTCAACTAAACCTAAGGTCTGTTCATTTGCTATCTCTGGATAGACACAATCTCTCCTAAAAACACCTCAGGCAAAAAGACCTATACAGGAGCATGAGGTTTACATAAAGGACAATCTTTGAAAATCAACATTTGGTATCTTACTGCAGTCTGGCAGCTATAGAATGTCTCTAACATGGCTAATTTATCATGTGCTCATTTCATTATCCACAGAAACTAAATATAATCATATTTTTCAGGTTGAAAGCAAAACCTGTAATTTTATAAGCTATATTCCAGGTACCGTGTGGTTCACACCTGTAATCCTAGACCTGTGGGAGGCTGAGGCGGGTAGATTGCTTAAAGTCAGGAGTTTGAGACCAGCCTGAGCAAAAGCAAGGCCCTATTAAAAACAGAAAAGCTAGCTAGGTATTGTGGTGGGTGTTTGTAGTCTCAGCTACTTAGGAGGCTGAGGCAAGAGGATCACTTGAGCCCAGGAGTTTGAGGTTGCTGTGAGCTAAGATGCCACAGCACACTATCCAGGGTAACAGAGTGAGTCTCTGTCTCAAAAAATTAATTAATTTACTTATTAAAATAAAATAAAGAAATAAGAGATATAGGCAGAAAAAAAAGGGGGGGGACCACTCAAAAGCTGAGCTACTATCCTGCCTCTGCTACTTACCTGGTCTTGTTTGGCCTGCAATTCTCCTCTGTACAGGAGGGGAGCAGAAGACCCTTCAGATGTCTCTATGCACCTTCTGGTTTATCACCACCCCATCATCCTAGTCCTTTCTATTTATTTGCTTTATTTTTTCACTTGTTGAAAAACAATCAGAAAAAATACAGTCCAGTTGGGTAGTCCCTGGAATTTAGAGGTCTGGGAGGATAGTTAAAAAATGGGGACCCCAGATGCTTCCTAGTAAGCATTGGTAAGTTTTTATAAGATCCAAATTATAAATTCTTATTCCATACATGCGAGTATGGCAAAAAATCCTGCATTTCGGTTATAGAAAAATTAAAAGGAAGAGAATTTCTCTCCAAGATGCAAGCCCTGAGGTCAACCAGTATCCATATCTTATGAATAGCTCTGTGCAATTGCCCATAATCTGTTCCTTTTCATATGTTAAATATTCCTTTTACTTTCTTTCTTTTTTTTTTTTTTTTCAATTTTTAGTGTTTTCTTTTTTCCCCACAATTTTAAATTGCAATCATCATTTTTTTTTTATTGACTAGGTTATGTATTTTACCTTGGCATCATTTCCAGGACAAATTATGTAGAGACCTTTAGAGAGTTCTGATTCATTTCATAACAAGTTTGTTTTCTCAAATTTGACTCCACAAAAGTGCATTATAACAAGATTGACCTTGTGTGTAAGTATTGTGTGTGTATGTAAAAATGTTGAAACTTCTTTGATAAGGAAGCGATGTCCTTTTTGGACATCTGAATTAATAAAATATACCATTTCTCAAGATCCTGGATCTTTGGGTGAATATGTATGCAGTGGTGACGTGCAGTTTTTGATCGATGTTAGTAATCACTGTATTTCACATGACTGCAGGTGTACAACTGAATGTACACAATTAACAGCCATAGTTAAATGCATTCTATATCTCCCTTTTTACCTGATTTTTAGGAATATGGTTTTATTTCTTTATTGCAAAGTATTAAGGGCGTACAGATGTTTTTCTTACATGGATAGCTTTTGTCATGCTTGAGTCAGGGGCTATAAGTGTTCTCATTATACAAATAGTGTTCATTGTACTGATTAGGTGGATTTTTGCCCCTTCTCTCCTCCCCTCTCCCACTGCTTGATTTCCAGTGACTTTTACCTCCCTCTGAACACGTGTGCCCTAGGTTAGTTTCCATTTATTAGAACATACATGTGGTGTTATTTGTCCATTCTTGAGAAATTTCACTTAGGATAATGGTCTCCAATTCCATCCAAATTGTTGCAAAAGGCATTAATTTGTCCTTTTTATGGCTGAGCAGTACTTCACAGTACACATATGTCACAGTTTGTTAATCCACTCATGAACTGATGGGCACTTGGGTTGATTCCACATCAATGCAATTGTGAATTGTACTATAATAAGCAATCAACTGCACTTGTCTTTTTGATAAAAATAACTTCTTTTCCTTTGGATAGACTCCTCAGTACTGGGACTGCTGGCTTGAATGGTAGCTCTATTTTTTGTTCTTTGAAGAATCTCCATATTGTTTTCCATATAGGTTGTACTAATTTGCAATCTCGCCACAGAGCTTCAGTGTTCCTTCCTTCCTGGGTTCACGCCATCATCTATTGTTTTTGGACTTTTTTATTTATGTATTTATTTATTTATTTATTTTGCAGTTTTGGGCCAGGGCTGGGTTTGAACCCACCACCTCTGGCATATGGGGCCGGCGCCCTACCCCTTTGAGCCACAGGTGCTGCCCTGTTTTTGGACTTTTTTTTTTTGAGAGGTTTTTAAAGATTTTTTTTTTTATTATTAAATCATAGCTGTGCACATTAGTGCAATCAAGTGGTACATTGTGCTGGTTTCATATACAATCTGAAATATTCTCATCAAACTGTTCAATGTAGCCTTACATTTGTGTTTTGCATGTAGTGAGTTTTGCCTGTACCCATTCTAAGATGCACGGTAGGTGTGGCCCCACCCTGTTTTTGGACTTTTTACTAAAAGCCATCTCACTGTGGTTTTAATTTTCATTTCCCTGATGATTTGTGACATTGAGCATTTTTTCATGTTTTGTTAGCCATTGGTCTATCTTCTTTTGAAAATTTTCTGTTCTTGTGTCTTGGCCACTTTCTAATTGGGGTTGTTCCTGTTTTACTTGCTGATTTGTTTGAGTTCTTTATAGATTTATTGGATATATGGTTTGTGAATATTTTCTCCCATTCTTTTGTAGAAACATTTAAGAATGTTTGTCAAACAGCTGAGCCAGAGTAGCTTTTTAGGGAGTTTAGAAAATAAAACCTGGAAAATTTGGGAAATAAATTAACTGTTTATTAAGAAGTCCAACAGCATACTTGATGATGGCATATTGCTCTTTGTGAACAAAATCCTAATAGATCAAAGGCAAGGAAAAAGACATCTCAAAAAGGAAATTTTTTTTTCAATCTTGTACTTGTTTTTTTTATGGAGTACTTATGGAACTAAGTACTCCATAAACTAACTTAGCTGGAGTTTCTTTAACAAGATGAGGCCTGTGGAAACTTTCCAGGATATTTGTTCTGAATATGCAATCATTTTTTACCCTGACACATTTGTAGCCATTGAGACAGATGATGCTATCAGGCTGACTGACTAAAGGAATTCTCCACAGCAGAAGAAACTAGAATTTTGATAAAAGACTCCAAATGCTGATGTGAAAAATTATTTATAGTACTTGAGAAGTAAAAGTTACTTCTGGAAGAGTTACATTCCATGAATGTCATATTTATCAATAAATGAAATGAGAAATTGAAATATTTAATTTATAACAAGTATTCATTGATAATAGCACAACCTTTCAACTTATGTGCATTTCATATGTGATACATATATACATCGGTTATGTTTAATCACAAGTTTATGTCAGACATTAGCCAAACCACACTATAATACTGAATTAGAGAAGGAAAAGAAAATTCAGAAAAGAGAGAAAATTTATCTGCAGAATGTACAGTTTTATTTACTACTTTGTAGATTATATATATGTTTTGTGAAAATGAAGGCATTGGGGGATTTCCTAAACTACCTCCTTAGAAATTCTCAGGTTGTACACTGCCCTCAGAACATCGGGTTAGCAGGAGAGAGGACAGGACATCACATGTTACTGTATACAAAAGTACATGGCTTCCCACGTTTTGTATTTAGTTGTGCTTAGATGCTTAGTACTTTTGCAAAATGATAATCTCTATCATGACAAGAGTGAGATATTGTATTTGCCTTACATAGAGCCAGGTACAGACTGGATGTGTAAGAACCTTGGATGTCTTTTCCTTTTCTCATGAAAGTGATGGTTCTTTTTACCTGTTGATTCATGGTAGAACAGTTCACTATGTTGAAAGAATTAGGAAAATAATGTATTTCAGAGTCTCCCATTTTCTCATCAGTGAAATAAGGCTATTTAGAAATGCAAAATCACCTTGTGTAGTGTCTGGCACATAATATGATAAATACTAGTTTGATTTTTTTTCATTTCTTTTCTTTTTTCCTCTTTTTTAAAATTTTCAATTGACACATAATAATTGTACATACTTATTGGGTACAGTCAATATGATGCTTAGATATATGTAGTTATCAAATCATAGTAATCAGCATATCCATCACCTCAACATCTATTATTTCTTTGGGATATTAGCATATAAAATCCTCTCTTTTAGCTCTTTTTAGATATGTATATCTAACAATAACATATTGTTGACTATAATCACCTACCATGCAATAGGACACTAAAAGTTATTTTTCTTTTCTAATTGTAGCTTTGCACCCTTTGACTATCCTCTCTCCTCACCCCTCCCTAGTCTCTGGTACCCAATGTTCTATTAACTACTTTTATGAGATCAACTTTTTTTTTTTGCAGTTTTTGACTGGGGCCGGGTTTGAACCCACCAACTCTGGTATATGGGGCCAGCGCCCAACTCCTTTGAGCCACAGGCGCTGCCCTGAGATCAACTTTTTTAGATTTTACATATGAGTAAGAACATGTGATCTTTGTCTTTCTGCATCTGACTTATTTCACTTACTATGTCTTCCAGATTCATCTATGTTTTCATAAATGACAGAATTTTATTCATTTTGTGCCTAAATAGTATTCTGTTTTATATATATATATATATATATATATATACCACTTTTTTTTTTACACAGTTATCCATTATTGGACACTTAGGTTGATTCTCTATACCTTGGCTATTGTGAATAGTGCTGCAGTAAATCTTGAAGTACAGGTATCACTTCAACACACTAATTTCATTTCCTTTGGATGTACATCCATTAGTGGTATTGCTGGGTCATAAAGTAGTTCCATTTCTAGGTTTTTGAGACCTATCTATACTGTTTTTCATAATGACCATTCTCACCATAGGTGTGTAAGAATTTTCCTTTTTCTCCATATCTACCCAGTACTTATTATCTTTTGGTTTTTTGATAATAGCAATCCTGTCTTTTTCTTACTTTAAAAGGACTGTCTTTGGGTTTAATAGTTGACTGTATTAGATTTACAAAAAATACCGATCTGTATTTTTCATTGTGTGGTTGGTTTCATCTACTGAGTTGCCATCACTAAATCAAAATAAAAGAAAAATCACTTAGAACAGAAAATCTTGGTTCCATGAATTCTAGGACTTCCCAATGCATTTTTATTTCAAGTTCATTAGTAAATTGTTTTAGCCTATGAAGAATTCTCATATTACAATCAGGCTTAACTTCCACAAGTAAAATTTCACTTGTTCTAGCTATAATTCTTCTTCATCAGAAACATAATGAGCTGATCAAAGGAAGAGAGGAAAGAACCTGTGAAGAGGATGGTGGGTGCCTGAAATGAAATGTACTAGAAGTTCTGAGAAATGAACTTCTAGGTTATTGTATCTTCTCTGCCATAGATGTTCTTACTGCAAGTCAATGCATTGTGATATGAAATAGGTGCTAGTGTGAAACAGAAATACCCCTTTTGGGGGACCAGAAAATGAACTCTGCATAAAATATTGTTTATCCACTATAAGTAAATGGTCTCCTCCTGGTCATCAGTATTGACTAAATGTGGATGAGCTGGGGATTTTCTCAATGCTTCTTTGCACACACACAAAAAATCATTGAATGTCATCAAGACTGACAAATTCAGTTCCATTTTCCTTTCTTAGGAACCATCAGGATTAGAGGAAAGAGGTGACAAGGTGGGGGTTACAATAAGTGCAAATAATTGAGGGATGCCCCTTCTTTTAGCTGATTCATTTATTTACCCTCATTGCATCCTAGTATTCCAAAGGGGAAAAGATAGTCAATTGTGTGGATTTGGTTTTGATACCATACAACTGGAAAATAGTAGTGATGATAATGATTATAATAAAAACAAAAATAATAACTCCAATGATAATATTGTTACCAATGTTAAGGACCATAATGCACATGTAACTAATTTATTTGATTCTTATTTCCATTTTCACGTCTCCCTTCCTTTATGGAACCATGCACAAATTTGAATCCAAGTAAATGGTAATTCCTTTAAATACCTTTGACAATGAAATTTGCTTATTTCTACTAAAATATTCCCAAGGTACTGTACTTTGTTCAAACAAGTTATCTGTCAGATTTTAGAAGAAAATAAAATTGCATTGTTTTAGAGACAACCTTTTATATATATATTTCCTATCAAACCACTCTTCCTTACTTTGGATTTCTTGCAGTGTGGTATGGGTGTATATTGAGTGCTATTGGTTGACTTCCCAACATCTGTTACTGCCTTCCTTTTTATAAAACACAAATTGTGTTTAAGTGGTCAGCCTTCCTTTTGTGGTCTGTGACACCTGGGGAAGCCAATCTTATCCCCAGCTCAAAAGTGGTTACCAGTCCTCAACCGGTCATGTTATTCCTTCCTCCTTGTTCAATAAGAAACTCAGCTATAGCCAGGCAGATTATGGCATTATTTTGGCATTAATATCACAAAAGACTTGACATTAGACTAAAGGAAAGCTTGCTATTTAATTGTTGTGATGAAGCTTTTCCTTCATTCTGTTCAGTTACCAATGTTGCTATGTCAGTCATCTTTAAACCTCTTGGGTGGGTTTGCAGACTTGAAAACTCCAGAAACTATCTAAATTTAATAAAGCTAATACACAGAGGAAAGCAAAGTCAAAGAAATCACAAAGAAACTGGATTCCTATTCTAACTGCACTTAGAGCCTGTCCTCTCTCTAGACTTTCTGTTACACAAGATACTAAATATCTTTACACATTAAGATAACTTGGGGTAAAGTTTCTTTTACACATAGCCAAAAGCATTGTAACTAACATAGATAAAGTCTGATTCTAATTCAAGTTATTGAGAAAGCCCTCGTGAGCAAAATCCAATTACATTTTTCAAACCCCAGACACTAGGTGGTTCAGTTTTGGTCCCATAACTGAGTCTGACCCATAATGTTTGAAATGTTCAAATCTTCAAATTAAAATTTATAGGAAACTGAACTTTCTTTTGATTTATTCTTGATATAAATGAGGATGCACATATCCCTGGAGTGTACACTAAATCAACAATTCTCTGTTTTCTTTATGCCATTTCATGTTGAATTTTAGGTTCCTTGCAAATAACTGCAAATTACATGAGAATTATCTCTAAAAATACTAGCTTGATTATATTTCTAGTTGAATTTTGATTTTTTGTGTCCGTGATTCACATCCTCATGATGATAGTTATTTGCAAAACATTTTCAGGATTTGAAAAGGTCAGAAACTCACCCATTAAAAAATAAATTTCCAACTAGGAAATTAAACCCATGTGAAGACATGGGCAATGTATCTTTTCCCTTTTAAATTCATGGAGAACCTCTCCTAGAGTCCCTTCCTTGCACAATTCGTATTAGGGAATAGCAGATTGGTCACCTGCCCACTGAATTTTCCAAGAGGCCAAAAGACAACTACAGAAATAAGAGATCATCTTAATCACGGCTGTAGTAGTATGTTTCTACTTGTACAAGGGCCAGGAATATATACTTTATGTTAAACATTAGAAATATAACAAAAGATAGTGCCTGCAGAACTTCTTATAGTAACATGACTCATATTTTTTGAACAAACAACTAAACACTAAAATTAGTGCTGGCTCCTTCAAAGTAGTTCGGTTGGGAAGTTATTTGCACTTTTACAGTGATGCTTCCAGTGTTAAGAAATATTTTTGAGATTACTCTCTTTTGAAACCTGCCCATGGCATTTTACATATTTTTATAATTGGCCAGGATGATAAATTTCCTACTGAATATGGAACTGGCTTAATCTTCAACACCAATGACTAAGGTGTGCAAATGAAATAGGTAATCAAATTAGGCAACATAGTTTTGATCAAAATGCAAAGTAAATCTATGAAAAGTTTATGTACTCAAGCATACATTGAATTTTTTCTTATTTGAGTGGGATAAAGAATACCTGCTACCGTCCCAGGAAAAACAGAAAAAACAATATTTTACAAGCCAACAAAAATTTTCTTAGAAGAATTCTAGTTACTATGAGAAACGTGTTCCTTTCTATGAAAGGGTTTTCTTCTTTAAGAATATTCTGTGAAAATGCAAATATTTCTGTGTGAGAAAGTTGGAGAATCACCTACTAAATTGATCAAAAGTAATGTCTTGAGGAAAGTAGGAGCAGGAAGATAGAAAATTAGAGAGGTTAATTGTTAAAAGGGGAGGAGCTATATCTACTTAAAAAAGAAAATCTGAATCTAATCTAGTCTTGCCTAGCCCTTACCTATGGATAGGAAAAGATACATACTGGCTGATACCTTCACACAACAAAAAGCCTCCATCTGGGAATGTGGAGAGATGCAACCCCAGGTCTCTGTCAATGATTGAAGTTACCTATATTTCACATTTGCTAATTCAAAAACTTCTACTCTTTACCTTTCCCATGTGTAGAAAGACTTCATGACTTTCATTTTGTTGATGAACTGTACTTCTGCAATTTAATATGCCACTAGTGGCTTTGTTCTCAGAGACTGATCATTTTTTATAGCATAAAGGAAACAAAAAGTAACTTCTTTTGATAAATAAGTATCTGCAACGACTCTTTTCACATTTTTCAGTATTTTTCCCCCCAAAGATTTATTATGACTGCTTCTGGAAGGAATTGAGATGACATATGAGAGACTAAAATATATGAAAAAAGAGGCATTTGAAATTAAAACTGACCAAATCCCATTTGATGTTAACAAATATACTTTAGTTGAGTAGATTTAAAACAGTTTAGGGCAATGAATTAGTTGTCTCCAAGTTCTCTGGCCCTACTAAAAATAAGGGAAACATAGTGGGCCGCATAGCTTTTATTTTCTGACAAAGCAACGTGCATTCATTCATCTCTACATGTAAACTGTGGCTTAGACTGAAACTGTAGTTTAAACTTATCATGGGGGCTGCCTCTGTTTACAAATGAAGGGACTTTATCCTACAGAATAGCCAGAAGGCTTGTTGGGATGCTTTCCTCAATTGAAGTAAAATCAACTCTATGCCAGGAATTACAGGACAGGCAAATGTGGAGAAAGTATAGAGTAACTATTATAGCTCGATGATAAAATGATGAATTATTGAGTTAAAATTTGGGCAAAAGATCAGAATGGATTTTTTCTCCAAATAAGATTACAAATAGTGAATAAGGGCATGAAAAAATGCCTACCATTATTAGTCATTAGGGAAATGCCAACCCAAACTGCCATCAGGTACCATTCATACCCATCAGAATACCTATAATTAAAAAGAAAGATAGATAACAAATGTTGGAAAGGATGTAGAGAAATTGGAAGCTTCAGACGCTGCTGGTAGAAATGTAAATTAGTACAGTCACTTTTGAGAAATAGTCTGGCGTTTCCTCATATTGCTAAACACAGATTTACAACATTATCCAGAAACTCCACTGCTGGGTAGTTGCCCAAGAAAAGAACAACTCATGTCCACCCAAAAAGTTGCAACCGAATGTTGATAACAGCATTATTCATATTGGCCAAAGATAGAGACAACCTGGATTCTATCAACTGCTGACTATTATTCAGTGATGAATAGTAACGAAGTAGGTGCGTGCTACATGGATAAACTTTGAAAAAGTCATGCAATATAAAAGCAGCCAGTTATAAGGGACTGTATACTGTGTGAGTCTATTAATAGGAATTGTCTGAAACACATGAATCTATAAAGATAAAAAAGAGACTGTCATTGCTCAGGGCTAGGGTGGATGGAGAAACTGGGTGATATGTGAGGTATCTCTCTCTCTTTTTTTTTTTTTTTTTTTGAGACAGTCTTTCTTTGTTGCTCTCAGTAGAGTGTGATGGCTTCGTCACTCACAGCAACCTCAAACTCTTGGGCTCAAGTGATCCTCTTGCCTCACCCTCCCAAGTAGCTGGCACTACAGGCACCCACCACAACACCCAGCTACCTTTAAGAGATGAGGTCTCAGTCTAGCTCAGGCTGGTGTCGAACTCCTGAGCTCAGGTAATCCACCCACCTCGGCCTCCCAGAGTGCTAGGGTTATAGGTTCAAGCCACTGAACCAGCATCATCTCTTGATATGCATTAAGCAAAAACACAGAAGACATTTAGGATATATGGTTTACAATGATACACATAAAATAATCTTAGAATTTTATTAAACAAATTTTGTTCCTCTGACTAATGATTTTCTTTAATTTCCTGCTCTACAATAAGTTCTTATATTTGATCCTTTAGCCGTGAGCTTAAAACTATCACTTTTTTGAACAAATGGACTTGCAGAATGTACAAATGATTTCCACAAAGTCCTACACAATCCCTAGCAGATCTTCAAACAGAAGCTTGTTTTCTGATTCTTAACCTAGGATTTAGTGTCTTAGCAACCTAACCCTCTAGCTGCCAGTCACAAATATTCAAGCCCAGAATCTGAAATAGTGGGGTTCACACCTGTGATCCCTACATTTTAAGAGGCTGTGTATGGCATGAAGATCATTTGAGGCCAGGTGTTTAAAACAAGCCTGGGCAGCATAGCAAGACTCCATATCTATGAAATATTAAAAAAAAACAAAAAACAAAAAACAGATATTGTGGCCTTCATGTGTAGTCTCAGCTATGCTGGAGGCTGAGGAAGGGATTGATTGAGCCCAGGAGTTTGATGTTGCAGTGAACTATGCTCACACCACTGCACTCTAGCTTGGGAGTCAGAACAAAACCTTATTTCTAAAAAAAAGTAAACGCAAAGTAACAAATCAAAAAAAACGTGGTTCTAGTGATTTACTATAAGTTAAAAATGTATAAAATTTGATCACAAATCTTTAGAAAATGCAATTCAAACAGGTCAGTGTAGGAGGCACCTGTGAGAAATACCTTGGTGATAAGGGATTTAATATCATTTAACATTATTGGTCTGTGGTTAAACAGCACAAGAGCACCGACATTATTGCATAGCAGTCCCCATGCTTGTAGTGTATTACTTCTATAAATAACCTCAGGAGAGGCTGCTGGGGGATATACAAACTACAACAGACAGACTGCTGCTCAGATGCTCACTCCTACTAATACTGACTGTGACTTTTAAAGGTGCTTCAGCACCAGTGACCCGAATGAGACCAAGCTGGCTCAGCAGTCCACATCCAGACAGATTGGTGGGTCAGGGCCGGAGACACAGCATCCCAGGCTCTGACAAGTGCCACCCCAGATGGGACCCGACAAGTCATAGTTCATTTAAGTTAAAGTTAAGTGGAATCATTTCTCATCTCAGATTGTGATTTCAAAAAGGCTTCCCTTTCTTGTTTTTCATTGCAAGAATGATTTCATAGGGATAAGGCACAAACTGTTGATTGAGTCCATTTTTGCCCTAACTTCACATTGATTTTAAAATTATATTTCAGTGCTTAGTGTGTTACTGCGTTAAAGAAATACTGATGGGGAACAAGAGGATAGAAAGAACAGAGTGCTCTAAAGCAGACTAGGAGAAGTCAGAGGTTGAAAAGGTCTTTTTGGTGACCCACTTAAAACTCTCATTTCAACAGTCCTATCCTTTTCATAGATCAAATCAAATGAATTCCTCAGAGGAAATGGAATGTTCTTTGGCTGACAAAAGACAAAGAAAGAAAGGCACATGCTTTCCTAAAAGGCTGCTATGTTGGGCTTCCTCTAACTTCTTTTTTGTTTTTTCTCTTGTTCCTGGTCACATGTGTCTTGTCTCGTCTCTGCTGTCTCTGACATCTAAAGTTTCCCTCTGCATTGCAGAGACGCCCATTTGGTGTTCTTTTTTAGTGGGCAGTGTGTTTTTTCCCTCCCACTTCAGTGCTATTGGTACTGAAAAGTCTCAACACTCTCAGACTTATATCTTTGTTTTCCTCATCTTCACAAAAGCAATTACACACCTATTAATGTGGACCCATCTATGTTTTTGGAACATGGCTTCGCTTTTATTAAAATCAGCTAGAGAAGTACAGATACTGCTTTGGAGTTGCCGACCTCACATGCTGGGATGGCTGATAGGAAGGAGCAGAGCAGTCAGCCAGGTGACCGACAGACAGGGCAATCACTCTGGCATCAGAAGAAAATGTTGAACTTTGGATTATATTTGTTTACATGTTGTTTCAATTGCTTATGCCTTTGTTTTGCACAATTTGGCTGGTCAACCATCTCCAGGTAAGTGTTGGTGGCCTCTGATTACTAGAATTAAAAGGAAGTTAGATACATTCTTTCCCACTTCAAATCTCTTTAATAGTTTCACTTAAATCTTTAAAATAGAATATAAATACACTTAACAACAGGTTTGTGTATAGTACCACACAAGAATGACAAGCTGCTCCTTTTAAAAATCTGCTATAGCCAATTAAAACTCACCTGAATACCTTTGTCAACATTTTTATCTACTTTCCTCATTAATATATATTTAAAATATCCTTCACCTGTTAGGCTGACAAATCTTGTTTTACTCTTTTTAAAAACCTGGTTTTCATCTCATGTCCCTTGCAAAGCTTTTCCAAACTAATCTTTAAAAAAAAATTCTAATCTTGACTTCTAAATGCATATTCCTTTTGTGTGTGTGTATGTGTGTGTAAATCAATTATTAACTCTCAAGGAACATAGCATACTTTTGTGTTTAATTTTCTTGTGGAAGTTTCACTTATAAAAACTCTTCATAAAGATATTATTTAATTTTTGTATTTCTTTACTTTAACATAATATCTGATATTAATCTTCATTTTTGAATAAAGTTTATTGTTTTCTTTCCATTACATTAATTGGAATTAATAAGAGATATTATAAATATCTCCTGTTCTGTTTTTTGGTTTGTTTGTTTGGGGTTTTTTTTAGTGTTTGACAGAACCGGGCTTGAACTCACCACCCCTGGTATATGAGGCCAGCGCCCTACTCCTTGAGCCACAAGCACCACCCCAGTATCTCCTGGGTTTTTTGCCAGAAAAATAAAGCAGTAATACCTATTCACTACTACTATGTTGAAAATATTAACTCTAAGAAAGATAACATAATTTGCCCCAAATTATATAGTAAGAGGCAAAGCCAGGATTTTAATTTAGATGTGTTCTATAGCAAAGAATCTGGTCTTAATCAGCATGAGATACTGTGTCCCCACAAAACAGAGATTTTAATTTTTGAGAAAAAGCAGACTTTGGGGGCTAAATCAAAGCCAAAGAAAATACTTAAAGAATTTTTACCAAAATAATTGAATAACCTGCAAGTACAGTGATAAAGCAAGATCATTTTTAATGAAACTGAAGGTCAGAAGCCACAAGTTGGCTAGTCAAGGGCTTCATATTCCTACGGGAGTTCCTGACCTCTCTGTTGCAGTCTATTAATCTTTATACTGAAGCAGATGAATGGATGAACATGAGAGTTATCTGTAACTAAGACCATGTAAAGATCAAGTTCAGACAGGAGTATAAACCTTTTATTTTCTAAATTTTGGTTCTATATTTCCTTTAAATTAAGATGTACTCAAAAATCACATTAAAAGTTCAAAACAATACAGACTAAAAAAGAAAAGATCAGCAATTAATATTAATTATTCAGTATTGGCAAATTTATGATTCATGGCACCTCGAAAATTTTTAATGCATTTGACACATCAATAATAATATTGTATATCCAGAAAAGATAAACGGCATTCAGATTGAGGAAGAACATATGTTCATGCTATGATCGTTACAGCACAACCACCAAAACAATAATCTGATTTTATCTATTTTAAATTAACATGCCGACGGTCAGTCTAAGCTGGGAATTGGAAGTTGTTGATGAAAGGATACCAAGTTTTAGGTAGATAGGACGAACAGGTTTTCAGATCTATAGATGTAGACCAATAGGGTAACTATAGTCAATAGGAACAGTGAATATTTCAAAATAATTAAGTAAATTTCAAACGTCTCACCACAGAAAATGATAGTTAAGTGAGATGAGTGATAGGCCGATTAGCTTGATATTCTCATGCCATATTGTGTATGTACACCGAAACCTCACACTGTGCTCCATAAGTGTATACGCATAATTATAATTTGTTGGTCAAAAATTGTAATAATAATTTTAAAATTTTTATCCTTGACTTTTGACAATTTGATTAGACTGTGTTGTGGTGTTGTCTTCTTGGGTGGATTCCATTTGGATACTTTTGGATTTCATAAATCTGGATGTTAATTCTCCTCCCATAATTTGAGAAGTTTTTAGTGATTGGTTCTTTGGGCAAGCTTTCTGTTCATTTTCTGTCTCACCTTCTCTTGGAACACCCATAGGGCATGCATTAATTTGCTTGTTGGCGTTCCATGTAGGCTTTCTTCAAACTGTTTTCTCCTCTGTCTAGATAATTTCAAATGAGTTTGCTTATTCCTTCTGTTTAATCAGGTCTGCTGCTAAAGCTTTCTGCTGGTTTTGTTGTGGTTGTTATTGTTGTTTGTTTTTTTAATTTCAGTCACTGTATTCTTCAGCCCCAGAATTTCTTTGATTCTATTTTACAGTCCAAGACAGGCAGGTAAGAGGACTTTACTGTCGCAAGTGAGCCACCATCCATTCAGGTACTGGGTCATGGGTATCTTCTTTATCCATATGATGTCTTCCTTGGTGTATTCTGGTTGGTCAGGCAGTTCCAGGGAACTGGGGTCTGGAAGCTGCATGGCCAGCACTCCTGCTACAAGGGCCGCTTCCTTGGCTACCTGGTCTGCCCGGTGGTTTCCTCTGGCTGTCGGGGTGTTGAGCTTTTGATGTCCTGGCCTGGGCAGTGAATAATTCTAACTTTTTCGGTAACCAGGTGGCCACCAGTAAATCTAGAATTTTTTGTTTATTTTTAATTGTTGTTCCTTCTGCAGTTAGTAGGCCTCTCTCTTGGTATATGGCACCATGGATGTGGGTGGTGGCAAATGCATACCTGCTGTCTGTATAGATGTTAACTTTTTTCCTTTACCCAAAGTTAGTGCTTTGGTGAGTGCCACAAGCTCTGCCCTTTGCGCTGCTGCCCAGAGCGTCTCAGTCTCCAAGACTACCGCTGCCCCCGTGTACCTGCGTCAGTTCTTCATGAAGCTGCTGCTATCTGTATACCAGGTTTCTTCTGCATCTGGCAGTGGCTGGTCAGAGAAATCTTGCTGGAGACTGTGGACTTGAGCCAACATGTCTACAGTCATGGAGGGGTGCCTCTGTGTCCAGGTTGGGCAGTAGGGTAGTGGAGTTGAGGGCAGTGTTGGGCGCAAACTGGATCCGGGGAGGGTTCAACAGAAACCCTTGATAATGGGTTAACCTGGCGTTGCTTATCCACCGATCTGGTGGCTGTTTCAACACTCCTTCCATGGCATGGGGGGTGGTTATCACCAGCTCCTGTCCCAGGGTTATCTTATCTGCGTCCTTAACCATTGAGGCTATAGCTGCTAAAATGCGTAAATATGGGGACCAGCCCGCTGCTACTGGGTCCAGTTTTTTTGATAGGTATGCAGCTGGCCAATTCCATGGTCCCAGACAGCCCAAATAACTTACTGTTGTTTGACAGATCTGGGCCTTCTTTGCCAATGCCCGATATCCCAGATTCCCCAGGTTATTGAGCAGGTCCCATATACTGCTCTCGCAGCTTTGTTTGTTATTTGTGGCTATCAAAATGTCATCTACATATTGGAGGAGGGTGAGATTGGGGTGTTGCCTGAACTACTCACCCAGGTCTTCATGTAGAGCTTTATCAAAAATGGTTGGTGAGTTCTTGAATCCTTGTGGTAGGCAGGTCCAGGTCAGCTGTCCTTTAAGGCCCTGTTCTGGGTCGCACTATTCAAAACAAAACAGGACTTGACTCTGGGGTGCCAAGGGCAGACTGAAAAAAGCATCTTGTAGATCTAGTGCCATGTACCAGATTCGGTAAGGGGGCAGGGAACTTAGGAGAGTATATGGGTTGGGTACAGTCGGGTGTATGTCCAATACCATCTTATTGACCTCCCATAAGTCCTGCACCGGGCGGTAGTCATTGGTATGGGGCTTTTTTTTTTTTTTCTGGGATTTTTTTTTTTGTTGTTTTTTTCATTTTTTTTTTTTTTTTTGAATTTATTTATTTTTTTATTGTGGAGAAGGGGCAGGGAAAGAAGGCGGGGGAAGAGGTGAGTGACAGGGTCGGGCCAGTGGCATGGTACCACATTGGCTGTATCTAGGTAGAGGCAGTTTCAG